>SJYC01040245.1:0-48375 GCA_006408675.1 Madoqua kirkii | reverse complement strand
CAGGCCCAGGCACAGGGGCGAGGGCCCGGACCCCACGACCTGGACCAGGGTTCGCCGTCTGAGAGGCGAGGGGTCCCTGCCACCCACCGGCTCCCAGCCTGCGGTCGCGCACAGGCGTGTGCCATACGTGTGCTTAGCCCGCCCTGCTCGGGCCAAGGGCGCCCCGGGTCTCCCCGCCCGGTCACCTGGGGCTAAGGCTTCGTGCTTCCTTCCAACTCAGTTTACCACCTGGGTGGGGGAGCCTGATTCTGCGAGTAAAAGCCAGACGAAGATCCTTTGGTGCTGGCCCGGGTGACTGTCCATCTCAGAGCTGAAAACTGCGTCCCCTTCCAAGCCCTAGTTCCCTCTGCAAGCCTGCCTCGTGGGAAGCCCCAGGTGAACCCAGACACCCTAGCACTCTGGGAATTTTCCTCCCACCACGCACATTGTGATTACTCAGACATTATTTGCAACGAATAGTTTTTATGTCAGCTGTATCTCCTGTATCTTCCTCCTTTATCTTCCTCTATCTCCCGCTACCCCACAGCTTTGTCACTAAGCAGAAACTGGTTTATTCCTTACAGCCACCTGCCTAAAGTTGGCAGGGAATTGACTAGGGCTTGAGTGAGGGTATCCCTCAGTTACAAAATGAATGTTGTGTACCTGCTGTGTGCTAGGCAGTGGGTTAGGCACTGGGGCCCAAGGCATTTACTTTTTAAAATACGTTAACATCTAATGATATAAAAGTTACCATTTCCTTTCTACACAGAGTTCAGTACATTCGCAGTGTTGCCCTACCTATACATTTCCAGAACTTTTCACCATCCAAACAGAAAGGTACCCATTAAAAACTCTGTATTCCCCAGCTCCTGGTAAGCACGAATCTACTTTTCCGTGGCTATGAATTTGCACGTAAATAGAATCGTACAGCTTTGTGTCTTTCACTTAGCATAATGTCTTTAAGTTTTATCCATGTTGTAATGTGTCAGAATTGTATTCGTTTTCATAGCTGAATAATATTCCACAGTATATATAGACCTCATTTTGTCTATCCGTCAGTGGACACTTGTGTTGCCCCCACTCTTTGGCAATTGTAGACAACTGCTGCCTTGAACATAGGTGTACGGGTGTCTCTCTGAGACTCGGCTTTCAGCTCTTTGGGGAGTGGTAATTGCTGGATCCTATGGTAATTCCATTTTTAACTTTCTGAGGAACTGCCAGGTGCGTTCACTTTTCTCCTATAGTGCTTTCAGAGTTTAAAGGGCTCTCACCTGGGACTGCTCTGTGCCGTCCTCACAATACTCTTTGACGCTTTATCCTGCCCTTTTAAAACAGGTAAGAAAAATGAGGCTTGGCTTGTTCAAGGTCACCCAGTTTGTATCACAAGCAAGACCGGAACCCAGGTCCTCCTGATTCTGGGGCAGAAGTGCTTGCTCTGGGCGGGGCTGCCTCCCCTGGTGGCCCTACTCCATGACACCAACTCACCACTCCACAGAAGATGCTTTTTCACTAGGTGTTTTGCCCTCTGGAAACACAAGTATGGGCTTCCCAGGTGGTGCTAATGGTAAGGAATCTGCCTGCCAATGCAGGAGACCCAAGAGACACAGGTTCCATTCCTGGGTTGGGAAGATCCCCTGGAGTAGGAAATGGCAACCCACGCCGGTATTCTTGTCTGGAGAATCCCATGGACAGAGGAGGATGGCAGGCTACAGTCCATGAGGTCACAAAGAGTCGGACACCATTGAGTGACTGAACACACACACAGGTATAGATCACAGACAAGGGGCAGACTGCAACAGGTGTTTGAGATGACACAGCCCACCCTCCACTTGACAGGTGAGGAAGCTGAGACCTGGAGCAAGGAAGTGGGGGACCAGCCGGGGGTCAGGCAGCGACAGAGCCCAGCAATCTCCAGTCTGCTGGCAGAGAGCGTCCCTCAACACTGCCAGCCTGCTGGGCTCATTCGTCTGCCCTGTTCCTCCCCTTCTGAAGGAGACCGTTGCCGACAGGAATCCAGTTATTTAAAACTAAGCCTATTGACCCAGAGCACCTGGTCAGGCCGTGCCTAAAATAAACTGCTAAGTCAGACAGGATGAAAGGGGCTGCTGTCTGTCGGGAGGGGCGGACTGTGAGTGGGGCCTGGGGGTGTCAGCACAGCTGCTCGGGCCCCCCATGCTGGAAAGAGACAAGGGGACCCCCTTCTCTCCATTTACCTGAAGTACCTCCTCTAACCTGAGTGTCCCTTTTATGCTGGTTACACCTGCGGGCCTTTCAGGGACCACAGTACCCTGTGGAGAGAGTCAGGTGTGACCTGAAGGGTAAAGTCATTTGCTGACTGTCTCCTGAAGAGGCTGCGGGGATATGGGGAGCGGGGGTGGGCAGTTGAGGAGGGCAGACTCCCTCTAGCACAAGGAAGCTCTCTCTGTATATAATGTGATGGTTTTAAAGCCAGAGCTAAGATCTCAGCCCAACTCTGCCCCTCACTAGCTGTACAGCTTTGGGGAACTCATGGGCACTAAGCCCCTGTTCCCTCACCTGTAACGTGGGGACAGCCACAGCAGCCGCCTCGGAGAGCTATGGTGAGGATTAAATAAGACAAGCCCGGTGGCTGGCATGTACAAGCACAGTAAATACGTCTATCGCTAATGTTATTGGCTTTGCTCAGAGGACCTTGACCTGTGCGGGGGAGGGGAGGGAAGAGCTGGACGGGAGAGGTTGGACAGAGGAGGATGGCAGGCTACAGTCCATGAGGTCACAAAGAGTCGGACACCATTGAGTGACTGAACACACACACAGGTATAGATCACAGACAAGGGGCAGACTGCAACAGGTGTTTGAGATGACACAGCCCACCCTCCACTTGACAGGTGAGGAAGCTGAGACCTGGAGCAAGGAAGTGGGGGACCAGCCGGGGGTCAGGCAGCGACAGAGCCCAGCAATCTCCAGTCTGCTGGCAGAGAGCGTCCCTCAACACTGCCAGCCTGCTGGGCTCATTCGTCTGCCCTGTTCCTCCCCTTCTGAAGGAGACCGTTGCCGACAGGAATCCAGTTATTTAAAACTAAGCCTATTGACCCAGAGCACCTGGTCAGGCCGTGCCTAAAATAAACTGCTAAGTCAGACAGGATGAAAGGGGCTGCTGTCTGTCGGGAGGGGCGGACTGTGAGTGGGGCCTGGGGGTGTCAGCACAGCTGCTCGGGCCCCCCATGCTGGAAAGAGACAAGGGGACCCCCTTCTCTCCATTTACCTGAAGTACCTCCTCTAACCTGAGTGTCCCTTTTATGCTGGTTACACCTGCGGGCCTTTCAGGGACCACAGTACCCTGTGGAGAGAGTCAGGTGTGACCTGAAGGGTAAAGTCATTTGCTGACTGTCTCCTGAAGAGGCTGCGGGGATATGGGGAGCGGGGGTGGGCAGTTGAGGAGGGCAGACTCCCTCTAGCACAAGGAAGCTCTCTCTATATATAATGTGATGGTTTTAAAGCCAGAGCTAAGATCTCAGCCCAACTCTGCCCCTCACTAGCTGTACAGCTTTGGGGAACTCATGGGCACTAAGCCCCTGTTCCCTCACCTGTAACGTGGGGACAGCCACAGCAGCCGCCTCGGAGAGCTATGGTGAGGATTAAATAAGACAAGCCCGGTGGCTGGCATGTACAAGCACAGTAAATACGTCTATCGCTAATGTTATTGGCTTTGCTCAGAGGACCTTGACCTGTGCGGGGGAGGGGAGGGAAGAGCTGGACGGGAGAGGATATTGGGATGACATTCTGAGGTCCATATGGCAGCGAGGCCAGAGTTCAGGCGTTGGGAATCCAGGAAGCAGCCACAGAAACACGGAAGGAAGGTGTGCTTGAGGCTGGAAAAGCATGGCGTGATGGTCCTCAGGGAAGGACCTGAAAACAGACAGTCCTTCTGCTTTTTGCATTTTCCATTTCCTAGGTTTTGTCCCTCCTTAGTATTTAGGAAAACATCCTTGAAAGTGACAGTCTGGCTCCGCGATGTTCCGGAGTCCCCTCTTATCAGGAGACGGAGGTGGGGAGTAGCCTGGCAGAGTCAGCAAGAATCCCAGCAAGGGAACCCCCAGGGAAAAGTGACAGGAAAGACAGTGGGGTACGGGCTTCACCTCCACCCACGCCAAACCCTGATGCTTTCCTCCCACAGCTGACATTCTGGAGGGACTGTTTTTTAATTTTGATAGGAGGGACAATTCCTTTAGAGTCCCGACTTGGAAAGGAGCCCTCCCACCCCACAGAAATGTATGCTCACCAACGTGAGAACAAACACAGTTGCCCAGGCAAACATCCATGTGTACAGGTAAACATAAACACTTAATGACAGGCACACCTGTGCTCAGATGCAATTTGAATACAATCCAAAAATCCTGCATTGACACCTATACATATGCCCTAATTTGTGGGATTCATTGCCAGTAGAGACACACAGTTCATTTAAAACCAGTGATTAATTTCACTATTTTATTGCATTAGAATGATGGGTGATGAAGTAGCTGGTGTGTGTGTGAGTGTTTTACCAATGCCAGTTGAAGCAGCTATATGAAGACACTGGGAGGTGAACCCTTTCCAATTCAGGTTAATCATGGATATTTTGGGGGGTATTATTTTGCCATGTTATATTAAGACTAGAGCCATCATGAGAAACCACAGATGCTTTTATTGTTTAATTCAAACAACAGCTTATATATTTTGGATACTTTTCTTCAAAAACAAAGGCATATAATTATTTTAGCAGAGCCTTCCTATGTGCTCTGAAATTCTTTAACAACTCAGTATGATCATGGTTTTCATAAAAGGAATCAATACTGAATCAGGTCAGTGGTACAAACTTGACATTTGGGGTTATATAGCTAATTCAGGATTGACCTTCTTAGTACTTATTCATTGGTTGGAGGAGAAAAAAGCAAATAAGGATTTCCTTGGCTTTTTCCCCCTCCAATCTGTAATTGATTTTAATGTTATATGTAGAGTTCTGGGTTCTAGTCTTATTTTTGCCACTGTAGTCAGCTGTGATCTTGGACAAGCCATTATCGTTCTGGGGCCTCAGTTTCTTCACCTCTACATGTTCTCTCATGTAGGCAGAGACAGAAATATGTATTTTCACACACAGATACTCAGAAGTAAACCATTTTTCCTGCAAATGCATGCACGTGTATCTAGAATACTTCTGTCTTAAGACAAGCTTGTTGTTATTGTGCAGTTGCTAAGTCTGTCCGGCTCCTTGCAACCCCATGAACTGCAGTATGCCAGGCTCTCTGTCCTTCACCATCTCCCAGAGTTTGCTCAAACTCATGTCATTGACTCGATGATGCCATCCAACCATCTCATCCTCTGTCTCCCCCTTCTCCTTTTGCCCTCAATGTTTCCCAGCATCAGGGTCTTGAGACAAGGTGAATCATTGCAATTCATAGACTATGATGCTTGTATAAAAAGGCAGTACTGTCATTAAATTACCTGGGCATTTCTTAAACCAAAGTTCTGTATGCTTAACTCTGAGGATGTCTAGGTACATTTTGTCACCTACCCTCTCTACATCTTGTATTCTAGTATCATGGTCCTAAGCTCTCCAAACAAAGGGCCCCAATCTTTGAGGCTCCCCCGCCCCCACAGATGGCACCTCTGGGGGCCCACAGACCTTGTACAGGCCACTGTCTCAGGAGGCTTGGTCAGGGGGTGCAGAAACCCCCTCAATAACCGCAGCCACTTCACCGTAGTCTTCTCTCTGCTCCCCACTCTGAAACTGGCTAAGAAGTGAACCCAGAGAAGTTCCATGAAGCCCAAATTCTGTGCAGCTGAAGCTCATTGCCAGCTCTCTCTCGAGGGGTGGGGGCGGGGGAAGGTGAGAGGAATCCAAACGAAGTGAGAAAGAAAAACAGGAAAATTCCATGAGTGGGAGCTCACTTTGCTAGCTTCCCAGGTTACCCTGCAGCTCTCCTGACCCACGAGGCACTCACAAATGTGTTCATCAAATCGTACATGAACATCTCTCTGGAAAGCCTGAGTGCGATGGTTTTCGCTCCTTCTTCCTCAAGTGCCCGGTGCCCCTTCTCCACCTGTGTGAGCCCCCCTTAGCAGCAAGGCCTGGTCAGGCACCCCCAGCTCTCCCCAGCCAGCATGGGCCAGCCCTTCTCTGGACTCTGCTTGCCCTAGACTTCTCCTTGGCCTGTAGCTCTTACCCCTTCCTCCCGCATTGTGGCTACTACTTATGTACACATCTGACTTGTCTCCCCTTCCAAAGACGAGGCTCCGGACCTGTTTGGTTTGTACCTGCAGACCTGATGCTTCCTTGCACTAAGGGGCCCTTGATGCCGATTTCGTGACCAGACAAGCTCATTCGTACAGGGCTGCAAATACCCAATTACAACTTCACAGGTCATGCCTTCCAGCAGTGTGTCCTTTAACCAGAATCAAAGCCTTAAGCTTTCCCCTTTTCAGATGAGAGTTTCTGGCCTGGACAGGTGAGCACCAGAGATTCGAGAACTCTGACCCTAAAGCCAGGTCTCAGCAGATCCCCGTGCAGCCAGCCTCTCTGTGGTCTTTCTCATGTTCATCATCACGCGAGACTTTGGGGATCACAAAGGCTTCGCATTTTCTTTCATTTCAGATCCCTGTCCATAACAGACCAGATGAGGCCAGAAAGGTCTTGTTCACTTTTCAGATGAAGAAATGGGAACTCCGAGAGGCTTGTGATGTGCCCAGAGGCAGAGCTACCATGAATCTAATACAACTGATGTCCCAGAGTCCACAGGGTCTCGGCGAGGAGTTCACATACCCAGATGGTATTGGTAATTTGGTAGACTACTACAGTTGATCTGCAATCAATTATGGCCTCTGCTCTTTTCCACTCTGGGGTGCATTTGGGGATCTGATTCAGGATCCCCCAAAGTGAGTGAGAGATGAACCTATAGATCACTCATTAGATTTGGGATTAATGAGGTATGTTTTTCTGCAGCCATCCCAGCATAGGGAATGGCTGTAGAAATACGACCACCCATTGCATCAACTTACTTGGCTTTGTGACACAAAGTTGCAGGGCCCGAGTCAAATCACAGCATGATATGGCCTAAGACATCTGCACTAGAGATGCGTGTCATGGAAGAGAAACCAGGTCAGGAATGTATGGAGCCAGGAGCTGGTTGGTAAAATTGTGAGCAGAAAAATTGTTTAAGAAAAAAAATTTTAAGGCATTATAGAAGTGTGTCAGGTAGTGAGTTCACATAAATATTGTTATTTCCCCAGATTGTGTGATGTCTGTGGTATTTGTCAGTTGTTTCAGAATTTGTAATTTGCAGCAATTTTCTTTTTAGCATCATAAATAATCGTGTTTGTCCCTCATTTTGTATTCATAGCTGTGTATTGTTTTCCCAAAGGAGGGCCCTCCAAAGGGTCTAAGCTTCAGGTCCTACAGAGCCAGAGTCCATCCTAGGGGGTGGGTCACACCATGGAGGCGGAGATGAGTCAAGAAGCAGGTTTTTTGGATTCTGGCACAGGAATCTAGGACTGGATTCCCATCACAGTCCCTTGCCTCAGAGATGTCGCACACCATGTAAGTTACGTGTTTGTCCAGTGCTACATGCACAGAGGACACTTTGGAAGGCCATGGCCCCTGAAGAGATTGTCCTCTACTCTGCAGGGAAGGTCAAGGTCCCAGCCGTGGGACTGACCTGATTTAGATGCTCAAAGCCCTCTTTCTAGGAAATCTGGCCACTTCATTCTCAGACCAGAGGATCTCAGGGGAAGAAGGCCACTTAGAGTCCCCTGTGCACCCTCTCTGGGGGATAATGCCCCTCCCATCCCTGGGGTAGGGCCACCAGCATGGAGGACTGAAGTGCCCCTCAAAGCCCAAGGGTCATGGAAGACACCGGGAAGCCTCTCCAGCCTCGCTGAGCACAGAAAGTCCACGTGCTGACAGGCAGAGTCACAGCGCTGAGTGCTGTAGCAGTGGGTAATATGCTGTTTGGGGTTGCCAGGGGAAATGGCAACATTGTGGGAACGGTGAGAAGGGTGGAGGGTGCCAGCCCAACAGCCATAGCCTCAGTGAGGGGCCCAGCGGTGCCTGAGAGCCCCCCTGCGAGGCCCCACCTCACACCCACATGCTTCACCAGACAGGTGCTGACAGTCTGGTTAAATTCTTTCAGGACGAGGGGCTCCCTACCCACACAGAAGTTCATCCTAACCTTACCCTCTGGGATCACACTCACTCTTTTCTTTATGGGACCCGCTCTGCCTTAGCCCTCTGGAGTTCAAAGGATCCACCAGATGACAGTTTTGCAAATATTTGAGAAGAGCCTCCACAGCGCCCTCCTCGCCTCAAGCCTCCTTTTGCCAGGCTAAATATCACAGTTCTGCCCATCTCTCCTGTTTCAGCATAATTTCCAGAACTTTCCCTCTCCTGGTCTTCCCCTTTGCACATATTCAACTTTCAAAACATCTCCTTTTTAAAAAAAAATTTTTTTTTTATTTTGTACTGGAGTATAGCCAATTAACAAACTGTGTTGTGATAGTTTCAGGTGGACAGCAAAGGGCCTCTGCCATACATATGCATGTGTTCATTCTCCCCAGAGCTCCCCTCCCCTCCAGGCTGTCAGGTAACATTTAGCAGAGTTCCCTGTGCTATATAATAGGTCCTTATTGGTTATCTACTTTAAATATAGCAGTGTGTGCCTGTCCATGCCAAACTCCCTAACTATTCCTGCATGCAAGTTAAGTCGTTTCAGTCATGTCTGACTCTTTGTGGCCCCATGGACTGTACCCCCCAGGCCCCCTTGTCCGGGATTCTCCAGGCCAGAATATTGGAGTGGGTTTCCATGCCCTCCTCCAGGGGATCTTTCTGACCTCGGGATGGAACCCACAGTTCCTGGGCCTCTTGCACTGTAGACAGATTATTTACGACTAGCACCACCTAGGAAGCCCCTAACTATCTCTGCATCTCCCTTAAAAGCAGAATGGCCCCAATACTCCAGATGAGGTCTGAGCAATTCTGAGGATAGAAATTGACACTACCTAGATAGGTATTGGACCTTCTCTGTTGCCCAAGATTTGATTGGCTCTTTGGGGCTGACACACCAATGATGCTGGACCTCTTTCCCATGAGCTGCTGCTGCCCTGTGACCCTGGTGTGGATTATCAGGGGTTGTGGGGCATGACTAGATACACTTTTTGCAGAATGTTTGGAGAGGAAATACTGTCTAGGTCAAATGGCATCATTTACACACACCGAGTAAGACTCTGCGTGTGTGCGTGCTAAGTCGCTTCAGTCGTGTCTGACTCTGTGCCACCCTATGGACTGTAGCCCTCCAGGCTCCTCTGTCCATGGGATTCTCTAGGCAAGAATCCTGGAGTGGGTTGCCATACCTCCCTCCAGGGGATCTTCCCAACACAGGGATCAAACCTGTATCTCTTAAGTTTCCTGCATTGGTAGGCAGGTTCTTTACCAGTCGCACCACCTGGGAAGCCCCGGTACGACTCTGAACAACCCCTGAAGGCCCAGCCCAGTCCAGTGTGGGTCTCAGACTCAGCTGAGAATGTAGGCGTGAGGAGCAGGAGGTCCAATCTCAGACTACATGGCATTAAAAGAGTAGCATCTCTACCACATGTGATCGTACATGAACAGACCCAGCTGACAAGGCAGAATGATCTTATACCACATTTCCCAAGAGTTTCATGAACTGGAAATAGGTGATATGCAAAAACTGAGTTCTGGTCAATAGGCTTCGAAAACACTGGCATAACCAAGGCAAATAGGTTTCTTTCACTGCAAGGACTTCCCAGAACCATTCAAACACTGTAGGAGGTATTGGGAACCTCCAAGTTGTGGATAAAGTGTGGTATTTGGGGAGGTTTCCCATTTCTCCTAGTCTGAAATCTCTGTCCTTTCACTGGCCACTGCTCACACTCAACTCAGAGGAAGCATGTGTTGTCAGCTTATTTGCACTCTCAGCAAGTTTTTGCCTGGCCCTGTGCAAGGAGCTCCCAGTGTCCCTGAAAGCCCCAAGGTGGGTCCCTACCCTGATGAGCTTGCACTCGGTAGGGAAGGAGACAGAGAGAGGTCAGCGTGCAGCTGACCCTAAAGGTCAGAGTGGGAAGGGGTCTGGGGGCCATCTGTTGGGGGCACCTGTGTCACAGAGGAGGAAACTGTGGCCGTGCAGGTGAAGGACATGCAGGCCACATGGCCTGAGGGTCAGTGGCAGCTCTTGCAGGCAGGACTCCTGACCCCCAGGCCAGCTCTCCATCTACCGAGGCATTCAGGACCCAGCTTGTATTGTCCTCTGTCTCCCGCCCGTCAGCTGGGTAGCCCTGCCTGCCACTCTGTTCTCTGCAGCCAGTGTTCAGTTAGAAGACATTTAAGATTCTACCTAAGGCTGAGATTCAATGAGACTGTGAAGACAGATGCTTCAGCTCAGAGAAAGGAGTGGTTAGAAAAAATCAAGGCAGGATGTGAGTGGGCTTTGTGATGGGAAGAGCCTGGAGAGTAAAAGCTGGATAGAAATAGATGTACCAGGAGCTGGGACATCTCAAATTCCCTGTGGGGGTTTCATGAACCTGGCTCTGTGGGGTGTGTTTGCCCATCTGAGATATGGGTACGTGAGATACCTACATACCTGGCATGAGGTGGTTTAAGGCTGAGCCTTCCAAGACTCATTGGTCAGAACCTGAACTAAATTGGCCAGTTGTTTGTCTGAGTCAGCCAAAGTAGCTTTTTCTTTTGGCAAATTATAACCAGAGCCAGGAATCCTAATAATGATTATTATCATTAAACTCTATTATGGTCCTGCACTATGCCAAGTACTTTAGATGCATAATCTCATTTAACCCTCCAAACAACCTGTAAGACTGATATAATTATGATCATCCCCATTTTACAGACAGCGAAACTGAGACATAGGGAAATTCACAGCTAGTAAGTGTCAGAGGCCCAAGCCTTGAGCAGAACTGGCCACAGGGTCTCCTTTCTCTTTATTGCCATTCGTGGAGGTTGGTAGTATCTCTGTTGTCAAGTTTTCAGAAAGGTTTTAATATGGAAATTTTCAAACGTATCACAAGTAGAGAGAAGAGTGTAATGAACTGCCATGCACCCATCTTCTAGGGCCAACAATTGTTGACTCATGGCCAATCTTGTCTTATCTGTATTCCCCCTCCACCCTCACTTCCCATCACCAGGGATATTTTTAAGCAAATCTCATGCATTATATAAGTTCATCTGCAGATCCTTCAGTGTGCATCTCTAAGAGATAAGGCTGAATCTTCATTCTCAATCACTACACTTGATGCTGTCCTGACTAGAAGTAACTTAGACCACACATACACGTGTGCACACGCACACACTTGCATGCACTGCACTTCAGGCCAGCCACTGCCCAGAACAACTGAGCTCACAGAGGTCTGTTCCAAAGCCCACAGCTCACAGCCGGGCCAAACAGCCTCCTGAGCCTCCTTAGAGGGTCTCGCTGCAGCTGCAGCCCCTGCCATCAGTCTAGCTTCTCTGGATCAGGGAACATCAGGTCTTCTGCCTGGCGGGGTTGTTGCCACTAGGACAACAGTCTAGACCAGCCTGGACCTGGTCCCCCACCTCAGGCCATGCCCCTAATCCCAGCTCCTATTCGAGGTAGTCTAGGGTGCTCTCCTCAAATAGGAACTGGGATTAGGGACATGGCCTGAGTTGGGCGGCCAGGTCCAGGCTAGGGTGCTCTCCTGGAGAAGGCAATGGCATCCCACTCTAGTACTCTTGCCTGGAAACTCCCATGGACGGAGGAGCCTGGTAGGCTGCAGTCCATGGAGTCGCTGAGTCAGACATGACTGAGTGGCTTCACTTTCACTTTTCACTTTCATGCATTGGAGAAGGAAATGGGAACCTACTCCAGTGTTCTTGCCTGGAGAATCCCAGGGATGGCGGAGCCCAATGGACTGCCATCTGTGGGGTCGCACAGAGTCGGACATGACTAAAGCAACTTAGCAGCAGCAGGGTGCTCTCCTGCCCACCCTGCTCAGTCTAAGAGGGAGAGGTAAGGAAGAGATGGAGCTGAACAAAAGACCTAGAATCAGAGATTCACTGTGCCTAGCAGGAACTCACTTTCCTCACCTGTAAAATGGGAACATAACACCTATCACGAGGGGTGGCGGTGAGTGTCCAAGGAGACACCATTCCCCATGGTGGTTTGGTGATAGGATTGTGCAGTACCTGATATGGCCAGCAGGTGTCACTCAAAGACTAGCACCCAGAACATTGGACTGGGGCAGGGTGAAGTGGGATGGCAGCTGCTCCACTGAGGGGATTATTTTTCCATATTAGATCTGGTTGAACTTCAGGGAAGTGGATGACAGTTCGGTCTGTGGGATTTCTCCTTGGAAAAGTCAGGTCTGGCTCTATCCAGAATTAAAATGTAGAGCTTTGCAGGCTTTAAAGCATGCTCCCTGGAAGACACCAGTGAGACAGGTATCAATACTCACATTTTATAGAATGAGGAAATTGAGGTTGCAAGAAGCAAGTGACCTGCTAAAGGTTAAGCAGTCACTAAATACAGAGCTGAGACTCCGGCTCAAGTCTTCTGCTTCCCTATTCTAGACACTCTGCTGAGACACCTCCTCAGAGGACAAGCCTTTGAAGGGATCTGGGACTGGCCTGGCCTCTGATTGCTGTCCTCTGAGAGTGTCTCCCTCTTTGGGGCTCAGATTTCACTGCTCAGCAAAGACTGAACTAGATCAGTGGTTCCTAAATTCAACTAAACCACACACACACACACACACTCAACCATGGAGACAGAGAGAAAGAGAGATCCAAGACTACAGAAGCAGGGATCTGTATTCTACATTTCCCAGGGGTTTGAATCCCAGCTGCTCAGCATAGGTATTAGGACTGGCATTTAGGAAACACCAGACAGGCAGATCTATGGGTTTGTGTTCTGCAGTTTCATAAACAACTTCCACTTAAGCTTATTAAAATACCTAACATGGTGTCTGGCACATACTTGATATTCAAATATCCAATATGTATTTTGCTGAATTATATTGAAATGCATGTAATCACCCAACCCAGTGAAAACCTTGATTGATATTGCTTCACACTGAAATTAAAACCCACATTGCACTTCTGTAGTGCTTTATGGCTTACCGACCCTGTTTTTTTTTTAATATAATTTTTATTTATTTATTTTACCTTTGGCTGCCCTGGGACTTGGTCACTGCAGGTAGGCTTTCTCTAGTTGTGGTGCCAGGGCTCCTCACTGCTGTGGCTTCTCTTGTTGCAGAGCACGGGCTCTAGGGTCCACGGGCTCCAGTGGCCGTGCCTTCCAGGCTCCAGAGCACAGGCTCAACAGCTGTGGTGCAGGAGCTCAGTTGCTCTGTGACACGTGGGATCTTCCTGGATCAGGGATCGAATTCATGTTCCCTGCATTGACGGGTGGATTTTTTACCACTGAGCCACCAGTGAAGTCCCCGATCTTGTTTACACAGAAGATCTCGCTCAATCTCTTTAATGCACTGGGTATTGTGACCCCCATTTTGCAGATGAGAAAACTGAGAGTCAGAGACACTAAGGAGCGGGCCCCGTGCTGCTCAGCTAGTCAGTGGCAGAGCCAGGCTCCAGACCCAAGTCTGTGCTCCATCACTTCTTCCGCTGCAATTCCTGCTCTGATCGTTTTCACTGCGTGGTTTTAGAGGAGGAAAAACATCAGATGGAGAGGAGGGCAGGGCAGTGTGAAGCCCAGGAGCCGCCCTCGCCCCCTGCCTGGGCCCTGGCGGCTGTGTGGCTCTGGAGGGGACAGCCCGCTGCCTTGGCGCTGTAGTCAGCCTCCAGTTCCCTGTGGACATCTCCATCCCCAGCCACTGCACGGGGAATCTGGCTATCTGCCTCCCCCTAGCGCCACAAAAAGGGACGGGGCAGGCTCGGGTTCTCCACCACGCGGCCGCCCCTCACCCCAAGCCCTGCCTCACAGTGAAGCCGGGCTCCACCCCCACCCCCGCCCTAGCTGTGTGCATCCTCTAAGAACCACTGGGAGTGATGAACATGACCTCCACCCTAGCCCTCATGCTCAGCTGAGGGGTCGTGGTCCAGAGAGTGGCTGGCATGGTGGAGCCGCCTGTTCCCCATGCCCTAGATGCTGGGTGCAGCCTCCTGGGTCCACGCAGGCCACCCACCGCCTGGCCTGTCTGGCTTCTCCCCAGTTCTAACATACAGGCACACAGTCATGTACACATACACCCACACACACACTCCCAACACATGCACAAAGTTTCTCCACAAACCCTCCCTGGTCCCCATACAAAAGCCACTGACCGCCCTCCACTGATCTCAGGGGAGCTGGTGAGCCCAGACAAGCTGGCAGAGGGTCCAGGTGGTGGGGCCTCCCAGGACAGGTCAGGCCACGTCCACACTGTGGCCCAAATCGTGCTCACGGGTATCGGGCTGAGCATGGACGCAGGGCCTCTTCCTCCCGGCCCTGAATAGTGTCCTAGAAGAATGCACTGTCCTGTCGGGCACTAAGGACAAGGGCTGGGGGGCCTGCAGAGTTCAGGAGCACCAGGTGTCCACATTGGGAGAATCTTCGAGAGTATAAACAAAGCAGCCGCTGGTCAGTGAGGACCAGTCTGGAGCCCGAACTCCTCGAGTCAGACGTTGTTTCTCCATCTGGGGAAAACTGAGATTGGGGCTGGGCAGGGACATAGCCACCATCCCATAGTTCACAACCGGTCAGGCCAGGGCTCACATCCAGGCGGGTTGATTCCAGAGCCTGCGATCTTAACTGTCTCATCAGGGACAAAATGCTGGCTGTCGCTAGGACAGGCCCCTAGTAGCCCCTTCCTGGTTCAGGTTCCAGGGGTGCACACAGACACACCACCGGCCTCCTGACCAGACCGCAATGCCCAGCAGCTCTCCCTGCGCCCTGAGAAGTTGAGAAGCAGCAGGTGCAAGTGGTCACTCATTCGTTTCTCGGGTCAGCCAGTCACGAGCTCAGTCAACAAGCTACACGCCTCTGATGGCGCGGCGCTGTGGGCTGGTGGGTAAACCATTCGATGCCTTGCCCTCCCTCATGTGGTTTGCAGACTGAGGCAGACAGACATGAAGGAATGGTCAGAGTCTCAAGAGACACAGCATCTCCAACAGGTCCCCTGGGAGCAGGGTTCAGGAAGGGTCTGGGAGTCGCTGAGACCCCGCAGGACCCATCGCATCCTGCTCAGGGCAGGCGACTGAGGGCCGAGGCCGCTCCCCAGTGATATGACTCACTGCTTCAGGAGCAGATGGTCCATGGACAGGAGACCTGAAATGTTATTTACTTCAGGGCGGGGCCCACTCGGCTCCAGGCAGCTGGGTTTGGCACGACTCTGTTACTGATTGATAGGCCTTTCAGGAAACAAAGACCACGAGAGAATGCAACACGCTTCTGGCTCTGGGCCGAGCCAGCCTCCTCTCCTTTGCTTTGTCAACTGTGTCTTTTTCATCTGCCTTCATCACTTGCTGGGCACCTCTGTTTTAACTGCTAGGAGGAAGTGAGCGTGTGTGTGTGTGTGTGTGTGTGTGTGTGTGTGCCCCCAGCCTCCCTAGGCACTGTTCATCTAGGGGCTGGGGGTAACAAGGGGACCAGCTACAGGTCCCACTTACCCCTTCCTAGAGCCCCTTGACTGAAGTCAACACCTGCAATTTTGGTCACATGTTGCTTTTTCTAAAGCCAAGTCCAGAGACAGACGAGGGTGTTTCAGGGTCACACAGGAGGCAGAGGCCAAAGCTTGCAGGGAGACCAGCGTCCCCAGCACGGACGGCGCTGGGCTGCTGAGTTTCTGGGCCTCAAACAGCTGCCCCAGCCTAAAACTTCCCCTCCTCTAACCTGCCCTCCGCCACCTCACCTGGGGAATTCCTCCTGGTGATACCAAGGAAGGCCTTCGGGGAAGCAACAGCGAGAATTTCTTGAAACAGGAACCAAGCTTAAGACCTCCAGAGGCCAACAGCAGCCAGGAGTGCCCCGGGGCCTCTGGGGGAGTGGGGAGGTCACGTAGGGTCGGAGCAGGTAGCCTGAAATTCCCCCCTAAATAACTTACCGAATCAGAGCCTGGGGAGCCACCACCCTGGGTGCAGCTGGTTTCAGTGCTGTCCAGGCATGAGGCCCGTCCACCCCTGGGGAAAAGCCCTACCTGGTTTCCTATGGCGACCTCCCTAGGCGCCCCCCACCCCCCGGGCCCCCAGAGCCAAGCTGAGGTCATGGACCCCAAGGTCCCAAGTTCTAAATAGGTTTTCTTCCCACGCTGTCAGCCACTCAACTGCAGAGGATATTGAGTGTCCCCAGTGGGGGCGGGGAACACTGAGGCCGAGTGAGGGTTTCTTCTAAGTGTGGGTCACTAGGCCACCTCCCTGGCTGTCTCAGAACAGTCCCTGGCTCCGTGATTCCCCTCCCAAGGCCCTGTGGCTGCTGTGGCCCTGGCTCCCAGGCCCGGGCCCGACCCATCTTCCCAGCCAGAGGCTCACTGTGATGGCAGGACAAGGCCAGGTGGCTGTGGCATTGGCCTCTGATCTCCACCTCCCCCTACCGGGTGTTTGTCAGCGGGCAATGAAGAATGAGCACCTGGCAAGGGGCAGGTCACCACCGCACAGAGCCCTGCTGAATTGCAGTTCAGACCTCAGCTGCCTGGAGCCGAGGATCAGCAGGGAGGCCATTAATCTCTCCAGCAGCGGTGAGTGGGAGGAGGACCTGGGTTGCGGGGGCCCTCAACAGTCCCCTCTGCCCTGGACCCCTCTTCAGCTCAGCACCACCAACCCCACCCCATCCCTATTAGCCCCGGGAACCCACCCCCTAGGACAGGTTGGGGCAAGTGGGGATGCTCAGGGTGGGCTCTTGGGGACTCCCCTTTCTTGCGCGCTTCTCTCCACGTCCTGCTCGTGACAGATTAAATCAAAGTACGTGGTTGGAGGCTACATAACTACCCCAAGCTGAGGGGTCTGTGCAGGGCCACAGAGGGTCTCCACCTTCCAGGAGGAAATGAGGGCTCAAGACCCCAGAGCAGGGCAAATTACACCACAGGGGTGTGCACACAGAATGGAAAGAGCCCAGGGCGTTCCTGGGAAACCAGGGCACCGGGTAGACCCAGAGGCCTCTTCTTCCGGCAAAGGACACTCAGCCCTTTGTTGTCAGTCGCTCCATTGGGTCCGACTCTTTGCGACCCCATGGACTGCAGCTCGCCAGGCTTCCCTGTCCTTCACCATCTCCCAGAGTTCGCTCAAACTCACGACCATCAAGTCAATGATGCCATCCAGCCACCTCATCCCGTCTCCCTCTTCACCCAGCCCTTGGACTGAGTTGAAAACGCCGTTTGAAAAGGATTTGGGGTAAGACACATTCTCCCTCTGGTGGTGACAAACAGAATTGCATCCCCTCAGACTAAGGCTGTTTCTGTCGCTGTTGTGTGATTAAAGTAGTTCATTCAACCACGTCCCAGTCTTGGTGCTTATCCGTGACTTAGTTTGTGTATGAATTGTGGAAAACCCCAAAGTGAAGTGAACGTTCAGTAGCTCCCAGTCCTTGTGACCTTCATGGAGGGGAGAGGAGAGTGTTCCTGAGGACACTGAAGGTTACCCGGATCCGAGGCTTTCAGCAGCAGCTGCTCTCCTGGGAGCTGGTTAAGTAACAGCTGGCATGGGCCCACCCCAAGGTTAATATTTGACAGTTCTGGAGGGGACACTGGGTAGTTTGCACAGCACTCCAGGTGCTCCAGGGTGACAGCCTGGGATCCAGAGAAGCCTCACGGTTCACAGGGATGGAGGGCTTACAGCGGGGGTTAGAGGCCGAAGTGACTCACCCAGGACCAGCCCCCTCCAAGGCAGCTGGGTTGGCAGGCTCGGGGCCTGTGTACAGAACCTTCTAGAAACATGACTCCTCTCCACAGCTCTTCTCCTCAGGTGAGCCACAGGCCTGGAATACCCTTCTTCCTGTTTGCCTTGCTGCTACATCCAAGAAATTTCAGGAACGCCCCCTCCCTGAAATCCCCACGGCTGGACCTGCCCCATCCCATTCATTTCTCCCACTGTTGCGGACAGCTCCAGTGTCTTGGAAATCCTGAATTCAATTTAGGGGGTTGGCCTGTCAGGTTTTATTTGTCATCCGTGAGCCCACATTCAGAGCAGGATGTCACAAAGACCTTGGCCCTGAGTTGCAAGAGCCAAGTTTTCCAGTCTGTGTCTCACTGGAGTGTCTCCTCCCAACCCACGGGGTCAATGAGAAGGACTGAGTTGTAGCCAGAGGCCTGGGTTGTCGCTCTGGCTCTGACACCGGCTGGCTGTGTCACCTGGACAAGTGGCTGCCTTTCTCAGGACCTCAGTTTCTTTTTCTGAAAATTAAGGATTGTCTGTTTTGCTCCCTACAGCCTTCGGTGGCCAAGCCTTCTGTGAATCTGTGAGGGCTGGTGGTCCTGGGGACAGTGGATTAAGACAAAGAACTCAGTTCTCAAGCTGAGTGCAGCCTACACCGCCTCCAGTACCCTGTTTGTTCATTTCAAACTCTGCTGACTTGCTGTTGTCTTGGTTTCCCGGGCCAGTCTCCCCCGCTTCCCTTGGATGCTCAAAAGCTCAGAGGAGGAAATGGACACTGGGTGGTGCCATGATCCCACCATCCCATCCAGCCTCAGAGCCACCTCTCCCCTCTCATAGAGGGAAGGGAGGGAAAGGGGAGACCGGGCTCCTTCCAGAGGGCAGAAAGTGCCCGAGGCAGGCAGCGCGCTGTGCTGTCTGGGGGTCGCAGGCATCAGGAAGCCAGGGGCTAGTGGGAGGGCCAGCCTGACACCATCTCGGGTTGAGGTAGGGTGGAGGCCTACCGGGATGGACAGGGGGCTGGGGGAAAGGTTAACAGAGGCCCCACCCTCCCTGTCCACTCTCTCTGGCCTCTGGCCCTGAAATTAGCCAAGCCAGCACTGAAAGAGGTGGATGAGATTAGATCAAACTTGAGGCCTCCTGGCCCCAAGCGTGGAAAGGGCATGGCTGGAGCTTGGCACCACAGTTGGGGGTGAGGGATGTGGAGAGAGCATGTGCTGAGGACGCCCCTGCCCAAGATCCCTAGACCCACCCATCCTGGCATGCCAGTGCATTTGGGGAAATGTGGGCAGAGCACCTAATGTGCCCACAAACAACTAAAACACGGGCAGCCCAGGGCAGGGCCGCCACCCACTGGATCTGCCACTGGAGATCTCCTACAGCCACACCCAGGGCCCCAGGCGACCCAAAGACTTTGAGCCTGTGACCTTCGGCCATCCAGCTTTCTCTTTGCCTGGCTTTCAGAAGACAGGCTCTCGGCAATTTGGGGGGTGAGGAGAGGCCTGGAGATGATGGCACTGAACTTGTTACTTTCACAGGCGCGGGCACATGAGCGAATAAGCAAAAAGCCAGAGACCAGACTGTATTGACTCCAGCTTGGAGGAGTGGATGGTGGCAGTTACAGGAGAGAAGGAGCGCGAGGGACGAGGCCAGGGAAGGAGCCATCTCCGAGGCAGGCTTTATTTTTAACACGGGGTGGAAGGAGGTGAAGCCCACCAGGGGTCATGTGGGGCCCGAAGCTTCCTTCAGCCCGAGGGCTTGGCAGTGCTGGGGTAGAGGTCTACAGCTCAGGGAAGACTTCCCAGCAGCCCCGGTGCAAGGGTGGGCACGGCTGGCTCTGCAAAGAGAAAGGCAGGTTGGGGGCTGTGCAGGGCTGCAGGGCTGGGACTTCCGTTTCATCCCTTTTTCAGCTTACCTTCCTCGGGCGCGTCTCTGCAGCCTCCCTTGGTCACACATACTACAGCATTTTTTTTTTTCTGTTTTGTTTTTCTGTTTGGCCATTATTTCAAAAAGGTGGGAATAGAGACGCAGACACAGAGAACAGATATGTGGACACAAGTGGGACGAGCTGAGAGAGTAGGGTTGACATATACACACGGACCATGTGCAAAGTAGTTAGCAGGAAGCTGCTGTGGGGCACCGGAGCTCAGCTCGGTGCTCCCAGATGACCTAGAGGGGCTGTCTCTTATACACATCTCTTCTCCTCAGGTGAGCCACAGGCCTGGAATACCCTTCTTCCTGTTTGCCTTGCTGCTACATCCAAGAAATTTCAGGAACGCCCCCTCCCTGAAATCCCCACGGCTGGACCTGCCCCATCCCATTCATTTCTCCCACTGTTGCGGACAGCTCCAGTGTCTTGGAAATCCTGAATTCAATTTAGGGGGTTGGCCTGTCAGGTTTTATTTGTCATCCGTGAGCCCACATTCAGAGCAGGATGTCACAAAGACCTTGGCCCTGAGTTGCAAGAGCCAAGTTTTCCAGTCTGTGTCTCACTGGAGTGTCTCCTCCCAACCCACGGGGTCAATGAGAAGGACTGAGTAACTAACATATTGTAAAGCAATTATACTCTAATAAAAATTTTTTAAAAACCAACAGGGAAAAGAACCACACGAGGGTGGCAGAGACCTGCCTGATGGATGAAAGACCCTGCAACTTTCCCACTGAGTCCTTGGCTTTCCCTTATTATCCAGAGCCACTGCCCGCTCCTTGCAAACCTACCTCTCCTCAGAGCCCATCTTCAGGAATTTGCCTGGGATGGAGCAAAGCAGACAGGTAAGAAAAGGTAGTGGGGTGGAGGGGGCAGGGATTCAGAGCTCCCCGAGGTTGGGGACCCCCCTTACCAGCCTAAGAGACCAATCCCTCCGCCGGCCCCTCCCACCTCCATCAGTCACCCCGGCCGGCTCACCGGTGCTTCTTCTTGGACCCGCAGCGGAATCTTTTGCCTTAAAGAGAGAAACGAGGTTAGTTTGCCAAGGAGACCCTCTCTCCTCTGGAGGCCTCAGCTCCGGAGCCCCTCCCCCCGCCCCTGCCGGCGCTGCTCCATGTCCGCCTCAGAGACCGCAGCTGAGTGTCTCTCTTTATATATGGCTGGACCATAAGCGCTCAGAAGTCCAAGTCAGCCAGCTGGGCAGTCAACAAAGATTATTGTGGCGGCGGCTCCATGGTGGGCTGTGTGTGTGTGTCTGTGTTGGTCACTCAGGCGAGTCCAATTCTTTGCGACCCCGTGGAATTCTTCAGGCAGGAGTACTGGAGTGGATTGCCATTTCCTTCTCTAGAGGATCTTCCCGACCCGGGGATCGAACCCTATTCTCCTGCGTTGCAGGCAGATTCTTTGCCATTTGAGCTACAGGGAAGACCGTGGTGGACTATGAGCACGGTGGGAATGGGCTGAGACAGCCGTCACAGCGCGCCCCACCCCACGCCCCACCGGGCCTGTAGAAGCTGCTAGAGAAGAACGGCAGGACGTCCAGCGCAAAGACCCTTGCTCACGCCCATCCGCCTCCACCACCGCGAGCTCAGCCACAACACAGCGGGGCCCTCAGGGAACCGCCAGGGGAACCGGGAGGCTGGCCCTGTCTGCAGACTGGAGCCAGCAGGTTGTAGTTGCGGGGGAAGGGGGGGAGGGGAGGTGCACCATCTAACACGCCCATTAGAATCCCAGGACTTGGAAGTGGATGTGCTACATTCTGCATCTTCTTTCCACCAGCGTGTTCCTGAGTATTTTTCTTCTGGTTGCACCGGTCCGCAAGCATTTATTAAGCCCCTGCTGTGCGCCTCTGGGGGCCGGGGTAAGGCAAGGAGCTTTCTCTCCCCTAGAACACCCCACACCTACACTGCTCCCGTGGCTGTCGCGTCTTTGACCGCCAGCCCCAACCTTGTGAGACAAGAAGGATCATCCCCATTTAACAGATGAAGAAACTAAGGCCAGGGAGTAAGGGATCCCCGGTGAACCAGCAGGGGCTGCCAGGGGTGCCTGCCTTCCTGCAGCAGGCCGAGGTGGGGCTGAGGTGTCTTGGAACCCACTCTGCTTCCGATCTGGCTGCGGCACCTCAGGCAGGCTGCTGCACCTGCCACTGCGGGTCTGGTTTTTTCATTTGGAAAGTGGCGACAGTGGCGGCCATCCCTCAGTTTGCCGAGAGGATTAAATGGGCCAAGAAGGCGCTCAGTTCTAGGGGAGGGAGCGTCCAGTGGAGGCTGGTTCCCTCCCTTCCCCTGCCCCAAGGGCACTGGAGCCTCCCAGGGCCAGCAGGAGCCGGTCCCCATCTCGGCGGCACCCCTAGGGTCCACTAGAGGGCGCACTCGAGGAAAAGGGCATCTCCTGGGTGGTCTGCGGACCAACAGCCTCCTCTGCATCCGGGTGTCCATCCGTTCTCACATCCTCCGTGGGAGAGGCGAGGGCGCCCGGGAAGCTGGTGAGAGGCTCTGCCCTCCCCACCCGGGAAGCCAGTGTGCTCAGCGGCTTTGAGGGGCTGTGCCCACCTCAGCACCCCCTTATACAGGACGGCCCCACTTACTGAGGATGATGACGAGCCCCACGATGAAGGCCAGGGCGGCGAAGATCAGGCCCCCATTGCGGACAGTCTCGTAGTCTGGGGAAGGAGAGGGCGGGGAGGTGGGGTGGGTGACCCCAGACCCTTCCCCCAGGCCCACAGTAATAACTCGGGAAGCTGGGGCACATGACCCAGGGCTGGGAGAGGCCAAGAACTGTGGATGCGTGGTGGTGAGTGGGTGGCGAGCTCACTCAGGAAGGGTGGGAGGAGGGGTCCGTCAGACTCACCGTAGTAGAATGGGTCCTCGTTCTCCTTGGGGCTGCCGCCTGAGAAGAGAGCCAGTGAGGGGTGGGGGTGAGCCACAGACACAGGGGGACTCCCGCGCTGGCAGTCCCAGCACCCCCAGAGGCTCAGGGGGGCCAGGGAAGCTGCTGGAGGGATATCCCAGGAGCAGGGATTGGTTACGCCACCGCGGGTGACACCATCTGCCCTCGGTGGCTCCTGACCGTTGGCTTGGGACCCACCACTGAGCCTCCAAAGTAGGGACCCACCGTGCCTGGGGGTGGGTTGGGGCTGGCACTTCTGGGAGACCACAGAAGCATCTTCCATAAGCCTCAGCAGAACCTCTCTCCATATGACTAGTCAGCCACAAGGTATTGGGTTTTTCCATAACATCTTACAGAAAAATCCGAACAAACTTTTGGGGCAACCAATACTTGGTGAATATTTGTGAAGTGAACCAGTGAATAAATAAATAGAACCTTAATGTTCACCAAACAGGAGGAAACCAAGGCCCAGTCTGAAGACTTCTCTAAAGTTCCTGTAAAAGTTGGAGGCAGAAATGAGTCTTGGACTCCTGTTTCTAGATCCTTCTATCCTACATTGCTATCCTTAGGGGAAAGCAAATTTACTTCAGAAACAGTATATTGGCATGTGGCAGACGGAGGCTAACAAAGCAGTAGCTCATTTAACCATCGTAACAATCCAGGGAGGCATTAATAGTATTCCAGTATCATCCATGAAACAATGGAGGCACAGCGGGGTTAAGCAACTCACTCAGAGTCACACAGCTAGAAAAGGGCAGAGTGGGAGATGAACCCAGGCCATTGGCTGTTAACAATCGAGGTGCTTCACCCCTTTGCTGTGCTGCCTCTCACATGGTCAGGAGGAAGGAGACATTTCAAGACGGGTGGTCCCGTCCAGCCTGCAGTCCCCAGCAGGGGTCACGGCTCTGCCCTTCCACCCTGTAAGCTGAGCACTTGCTGGAGGGCAGCTGGAGGGCACCAGGCCAGAGCTTTTCCGTCATGTCTAGTGGGGGCCCCTCTTCTCTGCCCTGCCCAGCTGGAGGGCACCTGGCCAACCCTAAACCCTAACCCTAACCTGTCATGTCTAGTGGGGGCCCCTCTTCTCTGCCCTGCTTGAGCCCCTTCTTGGCACTAAGGAAGCAGTGCCCAAGGTCAAAGGAATGTGCCAGTCCTCCCCTCCCAGGCTGTGCTGGACTGGGCCTGGGCGGTGGGGTCCGGTGAGCCCAGCTCACCCCCTGGGCCAGGAGAGTTTGGGTTAGGAAGGGTCCACTGAAGGGCCTGAGGGGTCCCCGGGCACCTGTCCCCATGCAGAAGGCCTCTGAGGTTGTCTCCCAGTTTCAGTTCAAGTCTTGTTCAAGGTCACACGGGCGTTAGTGTCAGAGCCATGATGGGACTAACCACTCCCCTTGCCGCTCCAGGAAACTGCCTCCTCCCGGACCACCTCGTCTTGAGCCATTGGGAGAGCCCACTCCACCCAAAGACCTCAGCTTTTCTAGATCTGGCTCAAAGACCACCGCAGTCCACAGCGGGCCCACTAGATTCCAGACCCAATCGCCCTTGTTCGCAGGATGCCTTCTAGGCATGTGTCCTGAACCTGGGGGCTCTCGCCCTAAAGCCAGGCTGAGAAGGCTGACCGGGGGGCCCACTGCTGCCCCGCCTCACCCCCATCTGCCTCCTGCTCTCGGTTTGGTCCAGAAGATGCATGCTCACCAATCCCCATGCCCCAGCACCTCCTACTCGGCACCCATGTTTCCGCCATTCAAGCTAGATTGCTTTAGCGTTAAGGTGGGATCCTCTTTTAAAAGCAGATTTTCTTAGAGAGGAGGCTGGCTGGCACACCCGGTATGAGAGAGGAGTGCTGGGTGCTCTAGAAGGCAGGGGTGCCCAGAGACAGAAGAGGGGGTCCTGTTCACCCTCCAAAGATGGTCCAAGCACCTCCTGCTTCACGCATGCACACACACACACACACACACACACACACACACTCACCGTCATCTGTCAACTCTGCCATTTCCCCCACAGACCAGGCCTGTGCCCGCTGCCCTCTTCCCGCGGCCTCTGCTTCGGGGAGACTGCCCGGCTGTGGGGTGGCCAGAGATGGGGTGGGGGCATTAAACATTAACAGTGCCAGGTAATATTTACCCTGGTCACAAGAAAAGCCTGGGTGTGGACAGTGGGGCTCCCGCTGAGGCGTGAGGAGGTGCAGGGGCAGCGGGGGCAGGGAGGAGCTGGCCATCTTTCCAAACCCTCCCAAAGGAAATTTCCAGAGAGAAGAGCCCCGGGGTCCACCCGCCAGGTGGAGAAGCCACAGCTGGGGCCAGGACAGTAGGGAAGCAGGGGTTTTGAAATGCATTCAGCATGTACTACAGCTTGCGGGGGACAAGGTCGGGGGTCCCACAGAGGCCCTTGACCCTAGCAGCCGCCCACGTCTCCCACCACTGTGCAGGCTGGTGCGGCTGGCGCCTGGCATTCGGGGCTTTCTTGAGGTGCCTGGCCCCTCAACCCACTCAAGCGCCCGCCCCGCCCCCCAGTGCACTGTGTGCGCTTCCAGACCTTCGTGCCCGGGAACACCCTTTCCTTTGTACTTTTTCCCTCCATCCCGGCCTGCGGCTGGCGCCTGGCATTCGGGGCTTTCTTGAGGTGCCTGGCCCCTCAACCCACTCAAGCGCCCGCCCCGCCCCCCGGTGCACTGTGTGCGCTTCCAGACCTTCATGCCCGGGAACACCCTTTCCTTTGTACTTTTTTCCTCCATCCCGGCCACATTTAACAGCTCGCACCCCGGTCAGAAGGGCTCCTGTCATCCCTTACTAAGCCCTCTGTCCCCACAGCCTCTGGAAGGTCCTTCTTCAGCCATGAAGCCCAGCTTACATGCCAGTCACCATGTTACACCACAGGCTCCTTTGGGAAGGGGCCAAGCCAGACCACAGAGAAAACATCTTGCTTTTATGATTTGAAAAGCATGTTTCTGTCATTTCCTGGTACTTTGTGTCATTTCCCCATTTTATATATGAGGCATCTGAGGCACAGAGAGGATATGGCCCTGGTTCAAGGGCACACAGCTGGTGAGAGGCAAGGTGAAAACTGACAGCCAGGCCCTTGCTTTGGGAGGCAGGGACTCCTTCTCCCTCTACTGTGGCCCCATTCACGTTGGGGACCCTGGTGCTAGGTCCTCCATGGATGCTCATATTCCTAGCTGAGTTCTAATCAATCAGATTGGTTTCCAGAAGAGGCTGGTGCTCAATTGTAGCGAAAAGGCCAGGTTAGAGGTCATTGTCCACCAAGGACAGGTTAGTCCTTCAAAAGGACTCCATCTATTAATCCTCTTGGAGCAGTGACAGGGGATCAAGGTTTGAGTTCACTTCCTACCTCCTCTACCTGCTAAGTATGTGGCCCCTGTTAAGTTATTTAATCTCTGTATCCTTCAGTTTCCTCATCTGTAAAATGGATTGTTGTGAGGAGAAAGTGAGATAATGCAGTGAAGGGCACGGTGGAGGTCTTGGTGCACAGTAAGTGTCGTTATTGTTAACTGTTATACACTGTCACACCAAGAAAGCCACCCACTTTTCAGCAAAATGAACATGGGGGTGAGATGGAAAGACAGACTGTCACGGCCTGCAGACCAGAAGCTGAGACACCCATTCATCTCTCCGGCTTCCAAGGCCAAGTGATGGAAATTCATGAAAACACAACCGAGCTGACATTTGGCAGGCGCATGGCACCCCACTCCAGCACTCTTGCCTGGAAAATCCCATGGACGGAGGAGCCTGGTAATGGGGTCGCTAAGAGTCAGACACGACTGAGCTACTTCACTTTCACTTTCATGCATTGGAGATGGAAACGGCAACCCACTCCAGTGTTCTTGCCTGGAGAATCCCAGGGACGGGGGAGCCTGGTGGGCTACCGTCTGTGGGGTCACACAGAGTTGGACGCGACTGAAGCGACTTAGCAGCAGCAGCAGCAGCAGCAGCTGAGCATGTGTCAGGCTCTCGCACGCACTGTCCTGCTAATTCCACATTTGCTCCATTCCACGGGTAAAGAAACTGAGCTGGTCATTGCCCCTGCAAGGACCCCTGGAGCTGGCCCAGGCAGTGCCATGATCCCCAGTGGACAGCCCAGGAAGACTGAGGGCAGGGAGACTGGGCAACTTGCCTGAAACACCCAGTCAGGGACAAATCCAGGGCTAGAAAGCCAGACCCCCGTGACTGTGCTCCTCAGACTCCTGGGGCTCTCCACACAGACACTGATGCCGCCTTATTATACATTATCTTGCTCCCTTAGTACATGTTGTCCATCTTTGTAAGCCACCCTGCATTCTTTCTGGAGTATAACAATAGGTGGAAAGTTCATAGATACATAGATAGCTACATGCATAGCTACATAGATCAATGGTTATGCTAGATGATAGGTAGATAGATGGGCAGGAGATAAAAGAGAAATAGGGAGCAAATCAATAGCCTCAACACCAAATCAATAGCTATATCTACAATAGTTACATTTTCAACTGTGTGTGCATGACACTGTCCTAAAGACTTTATAAAAACCAACTCATTTAATCATCACAGCAACTTGATGAGGCAGGGAAGGCATTATTATCATCCCCATTTTGTAGATGAAGGCACAGAGAAGTTAATAACTTCCCAGAGGTCAGGCAGGTGGAAAGTGGGAGAACCAAGCTCTGAACCTAGCAGCCTGGCTTCAGAGTTCCTACAGCTGGACAGACAGATGACTGACAGAGAATGAGGGCTGCGGGACAAGTTGCCTTCCCAGCTCTTGACAGCTCAGAGATGCTGGGAGCAGAGATGACAGCACGTCCAGGCCCCCAGAAGGAGGTGCCCTCGTTTAGAAATGTTGCCTCTCCCATTGCTGCTTTCCCTATACTCCTGGGGAGCTGGGAGGTGCTCTTAAAAGAGATGGTTTGGACACTTGTGTCAGAATCCAGGACGGTTGGCAGGGGGGGGGACGGGGTTCAGGGCACTCACCCAGGTACCACCTGTCCATAGCAGGAGCTGCTGGCTGTGTCTTCAGAGGATGAGAGAGTCGTGAGGTGCTAGTGACCCAGGGCCTAAATGCAAAGAGCTGGCCTCCCTCTCTCCACAACTCAGCTGAGCCCACGGGCAGGAAGAGACAAAGGCAGGGAGGAGGGGCTGGCAACGGAGCCCTTACCTCGTGCCTGCCTGCAGGGCCTGGCTGGGCTGGGCTCCACGTGAGAAGGGGGCAGATTCTCTGACCTCCAAGAGCACCTGAGAAAGGGGGTAGCTGTGAGTGTCCACAAACAAACCGCAGCCCCCACACTGGGGTGAGATGCCTCCGTGTAGCCCGGGGTGTCTGCAAAGGTCACCAGGAGCCAGGAAGTCCCTGTCCAGGGCCTCAGCCCATGGAATCAGAGTCCCCGATCTTCCCCTGTCCCTGGGCTGGGGGCATCTGAGAGAGACACTCAGGGCACGCAGGGGTCCCCCCAAACCTTTCCCCAGTGACACCTTCTTCCTCCAGCTCAGCTGGCTTTGGCCCTGATGTATGCCTCCTCAAGGGCCTGTTCTGGAGCCCGGAGTCCCCTGAGACTGGATAGGACGGTGGGCAGCCCCTTGGAAGCTGCCCTGGATGGGAGGGAGTGCTTGCTGGCCATGGCGCTGGGCCCAGGGCACCGTCAGCAGCCTCCCATGTCTCCTTGGGAGCCGGGCGGAGATAGGGAGCAGCTGGGGCTGCAAGGAGGAGGGGGTGAGGAACCTGGGCTTCCTCATCTGGGACCCCTCACTTGGACCCCAGGGTCTGAGCTCAGGCTGTGAGGTCAGACCAGCCTGTATGTCTGGAGAGACCAGCAGCTTCACGAGGCCCTGGAGGGATGCCGGTTGGTGCCGCAGGGTGGGGGTGGCTGGAAGACAGCACTTTTAGTGGGAGGGCCCGTCTCCCAGCTGGAGCCAGGAGCCACCCAGGGGAACTAGAGGGCAAGCAGTGTCCCCTCACCCACCTCGGCGCAGCAAGGCCTGTTCTCTGGCCACTGGGGGCCCTGTCAGGGCCTGGAGGGAGGCTGCAGCAAGCAGTCTGTGAGGCTCACTGGGGACCACGGGCTCCTCTGGGCTCCTCCTCGGTCCCTCGGGGTCGCCCCAACACAGACAGTGAACAGCAGGGTCTGCGAGGTGCAAGTCGGGCCTGGGCTCTGGTCAGATGACACCCATCGCTCCGCCCCTCCTTAGCAACACTTCCTACCCCCAGGGGATGACTAATGTACCCCCAGAGAGCCACCCGGACTGGAAAACACTCCGGAAACGGAGACAGGCAGACCTGGGGGGAGTTGTCTGGCTGGTGTGAGATCTGTCCTGGGGAGTCACACCTGCCCCAGCAGGCAGCCCTGCCTCTGGGCTCCTTCCTTTTTTTCCCACCACCCATCTGGACTGTAGCCCGCCAGGCTTCTCTGTCCATGGGATTTTCCAGCCAAGAATACTGGATCGGGTTACCATTTCCTCCTCCAGTGGATCTTCCCGACCCAGAGGCTGAACCCATGTCCTCCATGTCTCCTGCACTGCAGGTGATTTTTACCGCTGAGCCATGGGGAAGGCTTAATAAAAGCCAAAACCGTTCTTATATTCTAGAAGCCCTTCTTCATCTGGCCCCAGTGACCCCTCCAACCTTGTCTCTAATGACTTCCCTGCCCCTTCTCTCTATTCCAGCCATACTGGTCTCCTTGATGACCCTCTGACCCTCCAGACACACTCCTGCCTCAGGACCTTTGCACCTGCTATTCCCTCTTCCTGGAGACACTTCTTCCAGAAAACTCCTTGGCTGAACTTGCTCAGGCAATGTCCCTTCCTTGCATCCTAGCCTATAATTTACACACCTACTCTGTAATATTTCCAATCCCTTCTTAGCCTTATTATCTTTTTGTAGCATTTATCACAGCGGATAAATTTTATATTTTCCTTAAGTTGCTTCTCACTTCTCTCTCAACTAAAACTAAATTCCAGGAGAGCAGGGATTTTTTGTTTGCCATGCTCGTTCCTAGATCCCCAGTGCCAGAACAGGCCTGGCTCCAGGTGGACCCCCAGTTTTGTTAAATGAATGAATTGGTTCCAGGAGTGAAACAATTTTGCCAGTGGCACAGGCAGACTCACAGTATGCCTAATGCAGCTTCTTCTTGTGACTTATCTGCTCTCTAATAAGGAGCAAGAACTAGTTTGTCCCCACAGAGAGACAGTGGGTGGCCAGCATCCCCCCATCTCCTGTCGGCAGCTCCCCTAGAGTCCTTCCTGGGGAGTTCCCCGTCCCTGCCCCTCAGCTCCCCTCCAACGCTTCACTTGGAGCCCTGCAGAAATTTTCATGAAAGTGTTCACCTTGTGCACTCAGGGAAAGCCAGACGTTATAAGTTAAGGGGGTCCTCCCTTCTCCCCTCACTCACACCCAGCCCTTCCTTGTCCTGACTGAGCTCATCAGCCTAGCTGACACTGAGACACCCTACATTCTTCCAGGGACCTTTGACCTGGACTATGGCCCACCATCCCCCAGAGAGAAGCCCAGGGGTGCCTCTCCCCCATATGTCTTTTCAGGCAGGTCAGGGGTCCCTGCAGGCACAAGCCCCACACTAAAATCCTGTGCATCCTTCTCGCATCTGTAAAATGGGGTGACAGCACCTACCTTGCAGAGCTGTTGCAGGAACAGAGGTGATATAGGAGAAGGCCTGGCCAAGCGGGTCCTAATAGGTGCCACCTTCACTACCCTCACCCTAGGCAGGCCTCCAGGAGACAAGGACACTCAAAGTTAATTTCTTCCCCAGGCTTTCCCCAGCAGGGTGATCTTTAAAGTGGGCTCTTGGGGTACATTTCTGCCCATGACCCTCAGCATGATCTCTGCCAGCCAACCACCCACCTGGCACCCTGAAACTTCCCTTCCTCCCCAGACACCCCACACATGGCTGTTCCCTGCTGGCATCTGGCCCCTTTTCTTGTTCTTCCAGTCTCTTCTGGGGTATGGGGGCAACTGAGGTGGGAACACAATTCTTTCATCCAAAGACTACAATGCAAAGAACCCCCTCCCCAATCCCTCTTATCTGTTGTTCCAGGCTGGAGCCAAAGAGGGGCACACTCTGCTGTTTTCCCCAAGACCCAGAAATCAGGGAGCTCTGTGGGAGACATGAAGAGGTGGTCCCAACTCCCAGACCCCACCTTCAGCACTAGCCCATCCAAAGGCACGATGTTCTCAGCTGGTGTGCCTCTCCCTCTCCCGTCTTCCCTAGCAGGCCTCCTTCGACCCTGACTCCTCAGCCTCGGGCAGCCGTCTGGGTGGTCATGGTTGGGCTGGTGGGTGAAGAGTTGAGAGGCTGGGACATCGCCTGAGCCTTGTCTCCAGCATTGAGGCAAAGGCCCTCATTGCCAGCCTCCCTGGGATAGGATCCTCCAGATCCACCAGCCCTGGACCTGGGGGCTGCATGGCAGCGGGCACAGCCTTGGACTCCAGTCTGCCCACCAGTCCTGGAGGTGGCTCGCAGCTGGAGAGAAGCCAGGAGCCCCTAGAAAGTCCGGTTCCTGGCTCAGGTCCGTCCTCAGCCGTGTGGCACGCATGGTCGCCTGGCAGGGAAGGTGGTGGCTCTCAGGCCACAGCTGTGCTGCCAGAGGTCCCAAACTCCAGGGAACACTGGCTCCTGCTGTGGCTGTGGGTGCCAGGGTGACTGGGGTCTTATAAGGCAGGGCTGAGAGGAGGTGGGCCCTGGAGGGTCCATTCCTTAATAGTTGGCATCAAGATGGCCTGAGCTGTGGGGCACACAGGTCCTGGGAGCCGCCAAGGGGCAATGTACTCAGAGTCAAGGTCACCCAGGCCTTCCTGCTCCCTGAGCAGGCCGGAGCTGGGGACGCCCTCCTCTGTTTCTACAGCTGGTGACAAGGTCAAGCCCGTTTGACCCACCTCTCCCACAGTGAACACCCTGGAGAGAAATGCATTCTTGACTTTTCTAAGAACTTGTGTCTGGGCTTGAACAGAACAAAGGCTGTTTCTCTCCAGTGGCAGACAGTCTCCTTCCAGTAACCACATTCCTGCTTATCTCTGAAAAGTAGCTCCAAGCTCACCACCTCCAGGAAGACCACCAGGAGCAGACCCACCCCCTGCTCTTCCTACCCTTCCTCCATGACCTTCTGGATTCCACTGCCACGGCCCAAATAGCTCACATCTGGCTTTGTAATCATCTTTGTCTTTGACTTCAGAGACTACCAAATCTGTCCTGCTTCTTCGGGCACACAGATTATCAGGTCTGGAGTCTGGCCCCCACCTCTGCTCACTTGGTAGCAATACCATCCATTTTATCATTCTCAACCGTTCTGAAGAACTCTTGTTTCTTTGTTTCATTCATCCCACTCATCCAGGCAGGTTTTGTGATACTCATGGAGAAGGAGACTCTCACGGTATATAGATAAGTTAGAACTTGAGCCCCAGTCTACAGGACAGAAGGGGAACCCTGCTATCACAAAAAGGGCACAGAGGACCTCAATGGTAATACAAATATTAATAATGTGGACCCCCCAAAAAATGTTGCCTGCCATTTCAGTAAAGAATGCTTCCCTCCATCAAACCAGCAGCCACTGCTGATGACAGTGCACCTGAGACAGTTCAGGGTGGAGAAACAGCATGGAGAAACAGGGTGGAGAAAAACAGCGTATTGCCCCTAGATAGCTAAGATGCATATCAAAGGAATAATTTCAATTAGACCAGAATCTTGCATCTTCCCATACACAGAAAGGCACTAAGATCTTAACTTGGATGCCTGGTTTTTGTGATTAGCAGTAATCTTTTCATGTTTAGCTACTTTTTTTTTTCTAGTAGAAACTCCTGTATATCCTGGTTTCTCCCTTACCTCTTTGGAACAGTTCTACTACTTGAGAGCTACAACAGAGCTACGTGAGAGGCCATCTCCCAGACTACAGTCCTCAGTAGTTTTTCATTGTTGTTCAGTTGCCAAGTTGTGTCTGACTCTGTGTGACCCCATGGACTGTAGCATGCCAGGCTTCCCTGTCTTTCACTGTCTCCTGGAATTTGCTCAAATTCATGTCCTTTGAGTCAGTGATGCCATCCAATAATCTCATCCTCTGTCTCCTCCTTCTCCTCCTACCCTCAGTCTTTCCCAGCATCAGGGTCTTTTCCAGTGAGTCAGCTCTTCGGATCAGGTGGCCCAAGGATTGGAGGTTCAGGTTCAGCATCAGTCCTTCCAATGAATATTCACAGTTGATTTCCTTTAGGATTGACTGGTTTGATCTTGCTGTCCAAGGGAATCTCAAGAGTCTTCTAAAGCACCACAGTTTAAAAGTATGAATTCTTTGGTGCTCAGCCTTCTTTACAGTCCAACTCTCACATCTGTACATTACTAGAAAAACCATAGCTTTGATTATATGGACCTTTGTTGGCAAAATATGGCTTTTTAATAGTCCTCAATAACACCCCCAAATAAAACATAATCCTCAACTTTAAGGTTGTATGCTTTTTTTCAGTTGACAATAACTTAATATATACATGTAAATTTTTCAGTATTTTTATGTCCATAGTCTCACTTTGACCCTGTGAGGTAACAGGAAAGATACTGATGGACCCATTGTGCAGTTGAGGAAGCCAAGGCTCCTGAGGCCACACAGGAGCCCAGCTTACCCCATGGCTACGAAGGACTTCATTTTGCAGAGACTGAAACTGACTAAGATGCTGGCGTCTAGCCCAGATCACACAGCTGGAGGGAACACAAGGGGTGTTCTGAGCCTTTTTCAGTTCTAGCAGGCACTGGCTGGGAGGAAGGAACCCCCTCTTCTGGTCGGTGCAGAGGACCAACTGCCTGGCAGCCCCTACCACCATGAGACCTTCAGACACCCGATCGCAGCATCACCTGCTCGGCCATCACTGGCTTGGCTGGTGCCCCGCTATTGTGCAACCAGGCACGGGGCTGGGGCTGGCTCCACAAAATCAACAGCCAGTTGGCTTGATCTGGCTGATTCTGCCCCACTGGAGTTCAACTGTGACAGCAATGAATCAGGCTAATGGTGAGAAGTGGCCGTTTTTCCTCTCTGTGGCCTGGAGACAGGCATTTCCAAGGCTCCTCCCCGGCTCAGGCAAACACACCTGACCTACCTGTGACCCCCCGTCTCCTGCCCCGTCTCTCTCACGCTCTCTCCAGGCCCAGGGTGAGGCAGAACAGCCAGGGACAAGGTGGGGTGAACCAGACAGAGCTGGACAGTTCTTCACTCCTGTCCCGCCAGCCACCCCTGCCAACCTAGGATCCCGGGGAGGGCAGAGCTCTCCTTCCCACAGGAATAGAAGGTGCCCAGTGACCTTGGGGTGTGCTTCAGCCTGCAGACCCCCTCACCCCTCTCTCCCTGCTGCTTGCACTCTGCCCCTGACTCTCTTCCAAGAACAACTTGGCAACTTCCAATCCACAACCTGCAAAAAAAAAAGTGATAGGGGAGGGCCACAGGCCAGGGTAGGGGTGGGGAGCAGGCAGGTTGACCTATTTTTATGTGGTGCTAAGTAGCATAAACAGCTCATGCAAATAGACTTGAAACTTGGAGTGGAATTCAGGGGGAGCGGCTGGGAGGTGGAAGGTGTAGGACAACTGAGATTTCTGCCTGAGACCCTTCTGGGAAATGGCATATCAGGGCACCTTTCCTGTTCAGTCCAGCTTTCCCATTCATTCCTTGCTATATTCAACCAAGCCACAAATATAAGCCAAGTGCCCTAGAGGCTGAGTGGACAGACGAGGTCTTGCCTGCATGGAGTACAAGTCCAGAAGGAAGACATGCCTGGACTCTGGACTCCTCTCCCTGGGCCCGCGCCCTCCAGCTAGACTGGCTCATCCATCCATTGGTTGGGGCGTGAGGGGTCCTCGTTCAGGCCTGGACACTTAGGTCATTCTGGGTAGGTTCTCAGAGCCCATCTTGCCCAGAGGATTCTACATGCTGGTCCTTTTCCTTCACCTTGAACACTTCCAGTGACAGGGAGCTCACTCCAGTATTGGATCATCATAGCCTGGGAGCTAAGCACTCACTCACACGAGGCCAAGTTTTGCCTTTTTGCCTCCTGCTCACATCCACCGGATGGCCCTGGGTCGCTTCCTCTGAATCACGGGGTCACACTGCCTTAGACCTGCATGGGCCTGGCCTAGACCTTGGCTTTGCCAGCAGCAGTGCAAACTCAGGCAGGTCTCACCGAGCCTCAGTTTCCGCATCTGTCAAATAGGGATGCCATCATATATAGCTGTGAGTTCTAAATGAGTTGGAACCCACGAAGAAAGACCTCAGCCCAGGGTTTGGCACACAGTAAGTGCATGGTAAATGTCAGCTGTCTTCATCCATTCATCCATTATTATTTTGATCATCAGTTTCTTTGTTCTTTATGTATCTTTCTTCCAGACCACTCACTTCCCACAGGACCCTCCTCAGAGCACAGTTCAGCTAGTTGATGCCCCAAAGGGATTGCCAGGCTCCAGTTGCAGTCCCACCAGCCCAGATGATCCTCTTCCCCGATCTGGATGCCAGCCTCCTGAAGACGGAAGCCAAGCCATGTGTGTTCTGTGAAGAACTTTGGAGACAGCCAGCCTGCACCCAACGCCTAGCTCCTCCATCTGCCAGTCATGTGGCCCTATCCCTGTCACAGATTTATCAGAGAGGTTGTAAAATGTGAATATCTAGCTCAGAGATCATGCCAGATCGCCAGGAGAAATAGGTAGGTGCTCAGAGTCTGGCAGAGTAGAGAGAACCATCTTATGGCTTATGCTAGAGATGAGAACTACTATTTTCTATTGTTAATATAATTATTATGAGAAAAATCAGAACCTCCCCATTGGACTTGCTTACATTTGTTTTTATTGCTTCAGTTTCTTTTCAATAATGAATGTGTGGAGAAAACCACCAACTTATAAAAAAATTAATCCCATTTATTTCTGTTTATGGCGGTGCTGGGTCTTTGCTGCTGCACACAGGCTCTCTCTAGTGGCGCTGAGTGGGGGCTCCTCTCCAGCGACGCTGTGCAGGCTGCTCATTGCGGAGGCCTCTCCCGTAGTGGTGGCTTCTCCTCTTGCAGAGCATGGGCTCTAGAGCATGCAGGCTTTGGTAGTTCTGGCGCACGGACTTAGTTCCCACACAGCATGTGGAATCTTCCTGGACTAGGGATCAAACCCATGTCCTCTGCATTGACAGGTGGCTTCTTAACCACTGGATCACCTGGGAAGTCCCTCCCCAACTTTTGTGCATCTGGGCCCTCTAAGGATCTTCAGTCTTTCTCTGCAACTGCTGCAAAGCCTACAAACACCCTGACCCATAGTCAGAGTTCCCAACTGGTGGTTGTAAGCTTACATATACAAAGTGTGACCAGAGCTGTTTCAGCCACCACGATCTCTGGGTTGACAGTGTTGAGTGTGATCTCAACTATAAGCCTAGGTCTTTTCAAGGACCTAGGGGACTGAGGGTACAAGCAGTGGGGAAGGACAGGCATCACGCATGTCCTGGGTTGGAGACAGCCAGCCTGCACCCAACGCCTAGCTCCTCCATCTGCCAGTCATGTGGCCCTATCCCTGTCACAGATTTATCAGAGAGGTTGTAAAATGTGAATATCTAGCTCAGAGATCATGCCAGATCGCCAGGAGAAATAGGTAGGTGCTCAGAGTCTGGCAGAGTAGAGAGAACCATCTTATGGCTTATGCTAGAGATGAGAACTACTATTTTCTATTGTTAATATAATTATTATGAGAAAAATCAGAACCTCCCCATTGGACTTGCTTACATTTGTTTTTATTGCTTCAGTTTCTTTTCAATAATGAATGTGTGGAGAAAACCACCAACTTATAAAAAAATTAATCCCATTTATTTCTGTTTATGGCGGTGCTGGGTCTTTGCTGCTGCACACAGGCTCTCTCTAGTGGCGCTGAGTGGGGGCTCCTCTCCAGCGACGCTGTGCAGGCTGCTCATTGCGGAGGCCTCTCCCGTAGTGGTGGCTTCTCCTCTTGCAGAGCATGGGCTCTAGAGCATGCAGGCTTTGGTAGTTCTGGCGCACGGACTTAGTTCCCACACAGCATGTGGAATCTTCCTGGACTAGGGATCAAACCCATGTCCTCTGCATTGACAGGTGGCTTCTTAACCACTGGATCACCTGGGAAGTCCCTCCCCAACTTTTGTGCATCTGGGCCCTCTAAGGATCTTCAGTCTTTCTCTGCAACTGCTGCAAAGCCTACAAACACCCTGACCCATAGTCAGAGTTCCCAACTGGTGGTTGTAAGCTTACATATACAAAGTGTGACCAGAGCTGTTTCAGCCACCACGATCTCTGGGTTGACAGTGTTGAGTGTGATCTCAACTATAAGCCTAGGTCTTTTCAAGGACCTAGGGGACTGAGGGTACAAGCAGTGGGGAAGGACAGGCATCACGCATGTCCTGGGGGTGACCAGGGCATGGCTGAACCCCACAGTCCCTCAGGACCATGCCTTGTGATTCTGCAGCTCCAAACAACTCATAGAATCTAGACAGACTCTATGAAGATTTTCTGAAACTGTAAAGTGTTCCAGGCATTCTTATGTCTGAAGGAGACATAGTCCTTCCTCCCGAGGAACGGGGTCTCACAATAAAGACACACAAAATGCTTTGGGAGGTGGGGGCCACACCTGGATGATCTCCAAGGAAGACAGACCCATCAGCTGTGTGTGTTTGGCCAACAGTCCTTCTTTAAAAACTGAATTGGAATGCCTTTGGGAGGATACTCTAGGTGACCCCATGGCCCTATGCCCCATCTCCTGTGTCACCGCCTAAATGGACATTATACAGTACGGATCCAAGGCATAAAGTATTAAAGACACAGATATAAAGGCAGGAGCCAGTGGGACTATGTGCACAGTAAAGAAGGGACTTATCTACCTTAAATCCGAGAAGGCTTCACAGAGGAGGGGGTATTAGGGTTTAGAGGAAGATGAAAGGGTAAGGGCTTTGATCATAACCCAAGTAACTCACCCATACCCCTCTTTGTCAAGTTCTTAGGTACTGGCTCCAGAACTGACCAGAGGGACAGGTTAGAACCTTTTATTCCAGGCCAGCAAGCCCTCAGGACTCCCCGCTCTCCAGGACATGTAGGAGGCACGGGTAAGGCTGTGGGGTGGGGCCTGAACCCCGTGACCTTGGGTGGAAGGGGGGGGGCGTGCTGCAGGCAAAGGAGGGGAGAGGAAGCTGGCTGGAGAGGAAGCTGGCTGGAGAAGAAGCGGGGAGGAGCTAAGTGGTAAAGCAGCCAAAATAAAGGGCATCCGGCTGCCCTGCGGCCGTCACTTCCTCCCTCTGAACAAGGACACCCTCCCTTCAGCCCTTCGAGCACCACAGGTCCTACAAATACACAGTCTTGCACAAAAAGGAAAGCACCTCAGAGCCACTAGGAAACAAGTGGTATTTTATTCCTTTTTGTCCTTGTTGAGAGGAGAGATCACGACACAGAGAACGGCAGTCCTGATCACAGCGGCACGGTTTGGTCAGTTTCCACGAGAACACGAGGGGCGGGAGGGGCGGGCTCTGCTTCCGCTCTCTTCACCACCTGGGACCTCCTGCTCCTCCCCCTGCAGCGGGGCTGCCCGGAGCCCCGCCCGCTCCCTAACCTGGTGGCAGGCTAGCAGAGGGGGCGGGGGCTGGCACTGCTGCCTGGCCAGCGGGGCGGAGACAGCCAAGCAGAGGACCCCTGCTCTTTCTCCATGCTGCCCCTCCCCAAAGCACGGGCCCCAGCCAAATGCACCCACTCAGCCATCACCTGCCAGAGCCCCAGTTCAGGGATGAGAGTCTGGGTCCAGGCGAGCTGGCTATAGATGGGAGTCTCTGGAGCAGGGAAGGCTGGAGAAGGGCATATGGTTCCAGAGCCCGGGGGGTTATTGCTGAGAAGATATGCAAGGGGCACATTTCCCCAGGGGCAGGGTAAGGCGGGGCATATGGGCACCAGGGAAGGGGTTCAGCCACCCGAGGGCAAGGTGGGCTCATCAGCTCCTTGCTGGAACCTCCCACTGCCAAGAGAGCTCAGCACAGATCTGGTCCAGGGACAAGTATGGAAGCAAGGTTCTTACAAAAGGAGTGAAAAGCTGCCATGCACAAGGGTCATGAAGGTGATGTCAACCTTCCCAAGCCCCAAGCCAATTGGAGATTCCCACCAGACCCCCATATCCACCCCAAAATCAAGAGAAGGGACTGGTCTCTCAGAGAAAAGCAGACTCCCAAGAGTGGGAGGTGATGGGGCCGCGGAGAGAAAGAGGAGCTGACAGCCACATGGCTCAGCTCCGGCCCAGGAAGGTGGGTTCGGGTTCACTAAAGCACAACATCATCCACGAACAAGCAACCACAAAGATCACAGTCATCAGACACACACACACAGACACACACGTCACAGGAGGTGGACGAGACCACAGGCTCCAGGTGGGGGAGGCGGGGTTGCATTATTAAGTTGAGGACAGGTGTCGAGGGGCTGGGGACATATAAGCTCTTGGCTTCTCCTGGGGAAAGACCTGTTGCTGAAGTGGCCGGTTTTCTTAAGCATCAGTATTTGCATCTAAAGGTCAAGCAGCTGCCTTCAGGTTCTGGAGGTTAAAGCAGAAGAGAATTCAAATTAAAACAAACCTCTGGCTTCCTTTCAAACCTCTCCATCCACGCGTCTCCCAGCCATTCCTTAGGGCCCCTCTGTCCATGGGAACGCCTAAGATGAGACCCACTCCAAGTGCCTTGCTTTCAGTAAACCAAGGAGGATGAGTCTGAGAAGCAGGACCAGGAGATAAAGATGCAGGAGGGCATGGAGCTCAGTGGGGGCTCTCTCAGCGGAATGGAAGCTGGCAGATGAGGACATGGAAAGGATTGTTAAACTGGATTTCTTTCTCAGGACACCCTCAAGAATTGCTCATAGTCCTGAGACTCAGGAGAACAGGGTTTCCAAGGAAGTTCTAGTTTAAAAAAAAAAGACAATTGTTGGCTCAAGACTCCTCCCTGGCACCTCCCCATACGGCTCCCCAGATTCAGAAACACCAGCTGCCATGACGTGGACAGATCACTGAGCCACAGTTGGGACACCTGCCACCTGGACTGGATCTAGAGCCACGTCCAGCTAAGGCATCCTTGACCTCCCCAGGGCCCAGCTAGAAAATGGAGGTAATGAGTCCCACTCTGCCCACCCTTGGGGCTGTCATGAGAATAGAAAAGCACTTAGGAGTGAATTCAAATGCTCCACAGGTACCCCATGTTATTACCATCACGCTAAGAGCTGGTGTACCGGCATTCTTCATCCAGAAATTTCTTTCAACTCACAATTTAGGATAAAGTATATCCCCTATTTGGGGCTTCCCTACTGGCTCCATGTTAAACAACCTGCCTGCTAATGAGGAGACGTGGATTTGATCCCAGGGTTGGGACGACCTCCTGAAGAAGGAAATGGCAACCCACTCCAGTACTCTTGCCTGGAAAACTCTATGGATGAAGGAGCCTGGTAGGCTGCAGTCCATGGGGTCGCTAAGTGTCGGACATGACTGAGTAACTTCACTTTCACTTTTCACTTCCATGCATTGGAGAGGGAAATGGCAACCCACTCCAGTGTTCTTGCCTGGAGAATCCCAGGGACAGGGGAGCCTGGTGGGCTGCCGTCTCTGGGGTCACATAGAGTCAAACACGACTGAAGCTACTTAGCAGCAGCAGCAGCAATTAAACCACAACATATCCCTTATTTGTATGAAAAAAAGGCAGAGTGAGCTAATAGAAGACCTACTCCTGCTATGTCCCAGTATGTTGCAGGGTATGTCATAAAGGGAGACAGGCGGGAGCAGAGGGGTGTGGTGTACAAAGTCCTTGAGCTCAAGTTCCAGTCTGTTACTTACCATCTATATGGCTCTTCTCTCTGACCTCAATTTATTCATCTATAAAATGGGGCTACACCCAACCTGTCCTACTCACTTTTTCTGGCAGGCTTGAGTGAGTTTGTGTATGTGGCAGCAATTTGAAAACCGTAAAGCATTTAGATTATTGCTTTCCTGCATTACTATAACGAACAATGGAAATAGATACTAAACAGTAACTTAGTGCCCCTAAACGTCAAGAACTGATAATGCTGGTGTGGTGTTGGGAGTGGGGGCTGGGGGCCATATACTAATCCTCCTACTTCTGTGTAGGTTGGAAAGTTTCAAAATAAAATGTTAACGTCAAAGGATGGCCTGAGGAACTTCCTGAATCATCACCGGAAGCCACTGCCTTTATATTACTTTGATATCAGGAACATTTCACGAATGCTAATTCCCTCCCAAGTCATGCCCACGTGGCAGCTAGGATGACGCCCGAGCAACCTGACTGCTGGGTTGTGAGGAAGCTCGATTTCCCAACTGCATGTTCTGTGTGTGTGTGTGCGTGTGGAACTGGGAGGTTTTAGTCCATCTGTCTCATCACCCTTCAGACTTGAGTTTCTGCAGAGCACAGCTCATAATAAAAGCTGTGCACATTGCAAAAGCTAGCCCAATTCTTCCCTGATGACTCCTCGGCCAGACGCTGGTCAGAACAGTGACGGTGACGGGAATATATGGGCAGACAGCATCTTACCTTTGCACCTGGGGGCCGCACTTCAGTTCTCTGCTTTCTGGGGCTCCGTGGCTGGAAAAAGAACCAGAATGGAGCCCAGGGAATGTATGGAGGCTGGGGAATGAACTCCTCACCCCAGTGGGCCACCCCTCTGCAGCAGCTATGCCTGTCTCGGGGGTTGAGGGGCAGAGGTGATTCATGCAGACTGCGAGTCAGACAGACCCAGGCAGATCCCCGTCTGCTATTCGCCTGTTAGAGGACTTGGCACGTTCCTGAACCTTTCTGAGCCCCTCTGTTGTAAAATGTGGAGAGTGATGCCTACCTCCTGGAGCTGTGTGCCCACTACTGAGAAGAGAAACACTCTGTACCATGCCCAGCACTGAGCAGAGTCCCTGTAAATAGCAGTCGTCAGGAACAGCAGCCTGTCTAGTGGAGGTGAGGGGATGACAGAGCAGAGGACCTGGGACCCCGCTCTGGCACCTGGAAACATGCCTGGCGGGCCAGCTCTCAAGAAGCCACCTCACCTGACAACCGTGCTCCACCTCAAGCTGCACTAGGACCCTTGCCCGTTTTCTCCATCCCACCTGGGCAGGTGGTCTTGACACTTACCATTTGCAGTGACAAGGTTCTCCACCTGAGCCTCCTCATCCCCAGGAGCCCTGCGGGCAGACAAGATGCAAGCCCGTCAGAGGTCTCCAGGGCAAACCCAGAGAGTACCCCCACTCCCCTTGCTGGGGCAGGGCCCAGGGATTCATCTCCTCCAGGTCATGGTGGATCAGTCTCTATTATGGGGCTCACGGGGTTGGGGGAGGTCAGAGGAATTTACGGGCACCCTTTGATGTGGCACCAGAGAAGGGTAAGTGCTGGGAAGGTGTGTGTCCTGTCATGACTTGGGACTTCTGAGGTCCAGGGCTGCCCTGGGTTGCCATGGGAACTAATGAGTGTGCCCTTATGTAGGGGCAAAAGAGTAAGTGAGAGAAAGCCCACATTTCCACAAAAATCAAAGAGCCTCATGAGCAGGTGACCCGTAGAGCAGCATCACAGGTCCCGGAGAGAGGAGACAGACCTCAAGAGAGACTCTGAGGCCAAGCCCAACTGTCTCAAGGGCCTCCAGACACCTCCAGCACCTTCCCCCCGCCCCCTCCCCCACCCACACATACATCAGAAGAAAGAAGGGCAGGCTGACCCTTGACGTTTTGACCTCTCCTTTGCCCCCAAGGCTGCCTGGCAACCCTCAAAACTTCTACCCCTACCCCAACGCACATGGCCTATCTCTGAGACAAGGTCCAGAAATACATTCATTTGGGGTCACACACCACGGGCCCCTCCCTGTGCCCTCCCAATGTCACCCCAGGTGCCCACAGCAATGGTATCCTTACCGCGGCTTCTGATTGAAACTGCACTTGCATCGGCGACCTGAAAGGCAAAGAAACCATCCAGGGTCAGTGTCCAGCTTGGCCAGAGCAGGGCTGCGCTGTGAGTGTGTGGAATTGTGTGACTAGTAGCCTGGGATTCTGTGCAGTGCACAACCTGCACAGCTGTATGTGGCGATCCTTGGTTGGAGGAGGGCCCTTCTGATGTCAAGGTTCAACACGACTGTCTTCTTGACCACGAAAGCGCTGACAGCCGCAAGCAGCCCAGGCTCACGAGGGGAAACAAACACAGGGGGACACGCTCGGAACCCTCTAAGGACAGCCCCCGCCTCCTCTCCCCTGTGACTCCCTGACTCACGCCTTGATGGGTACAGCCACCCCGCCCCTTTGTATCTGTGCTTGTTTTCATCGAGTACTTATTTTGTTCATGCTTCACTGTTTCACTGAGCACCTATTAAGTGCCCAGCAGCGTATTAGGTTCTGGAGATAATACGAAGATAGACAGGCTCCTTTCCTCTCCAGGAAAGAGAACTACTGTATGCCACCTGCTTCACAGCCACAGACATTGTCCTTAGAGAGTGAACGGAGGAACAAACATACTTACTGAGGATAAGCAGGATCCCCACCGAGAAGAGGACCACGGCAAACACCAGTCCCCCGATTCTCAGGGTCTGGTAGTCTGCGAAAGGAACAAGGGTGAGAGGCAGAAGAGGCGAAGCGCCAGGGAGAGCACGTCGGTCCCACCCCTGGATGGGGCTGCACCTCCCGCCACCACCGCCACTCACCATAATGAAAAGGGTCCTTTTCTTTCTCCTGCTCAGCGGCTGGAAAAACAAACAAGCGTGGTCAAGAGGAAGACAGCTCACATCCTGATTCCCAAGTCTCCCACCTTGTCTCACAGGCCTCACTCCCCACACAGGGATCCCTGGAAAGCAGGGCCCAGGAAGCAGAGACACTCAGAGAAGCATGGAAAGGTGGGCCGCCTGCCAGGGTCACTGCGGGGGCTCAAGGCAGGTGCAGCTCAGAGCCCGAGTCAGAGTCAGCGTTCACAGGAGCCACACGTATTGCCCCTTTGAATCTTAAATCATCCCCAAAAGGCAGGGGGATTTTCTTCTTGTTACAGGTGGGGAGGCTGAAACCAAGGGAGGACATGTGACTTGCACAGTCTAGACTGACGTGCAAGTCTGGCTCCCAGTATTCAGGCTGAGTCTACCGGGACCTGCTGGGCTTGATGGCAAGAGCCAGTGGGGAGAGAGGTGGGCAGGTTGGATTGGGGGCTGAGTTAGCTGCTGCCTTCCAGGACTTTCTTTGCAGGCTAAAGGCGGGGAAGCTGATCAGACATGTAGAATCTCAGAGGCCCCCACCCCGAGTGTCCCACAGGGCCAGGACCTTCCATGAGAGAGGGCTGTGGCTACCACCCTGTCAAGCCAGGTCCTGAGGGGTACTCACCACTGGCCAGGACCGCTGGGGCCAGCAGGCCACACAGGAAGAGCAGCACCACTTCCATGGCGTTGGGGACAGAGGGAGGGAAATGATTCTCTGGGTAGGAGACTCCCCACTCTAACCCTCAGCTCGGCCAGGGCCCCAGTCAGACGCCCACCCTGACTCTGACCTCTCCCCCCAGATGGTTTGAAAGCCGAAGCAGCTGCCATTGACAGACTCCTTACAGAGGGCTCTGCAAGCATGAATTCAATTACAATGGAATCAGTTCAACCAGCAGGCGCTGCGACTAATAACCCGTTTTGCAGGTGAAGAGCCTGAGTTTAAAGGAGGTGAATAACACTCATGGTAGCAAGCAGCGGAGCCTGGATCCTAACCCAGCTCAGGAATGCCTCCACCAGGCCGCCTCTCCGGTGCCAAAGTCACAGAACCCACAGGTGAGATGGGGAGAACATCTCACCTGAGTCCTCCTCCCCAGACCACCCAGAGACATGGCCATCTCTAGCTCATTAAGATGCCTGGGACTTCTGCCCTCGTCCTCTACAACCGAGACCCATTGGCGGAAGTTCTTTCTATCAGATTAAATGGGGGCAGGGAGACCAATGCCCCTCGTGCCCAGCCAGGGGTGAGGGTGGGAGGCCTGCTGTTTCCTGGACTCTGTATAGTAATCCCTGAAGGGCTGATAGCTCCCCCTCAAGGCGCCCCCGCACCCTCTCACCTCCAAAGTGCCCAAGTCAACTCCTCGCATAGACTCTAGTTCATAAACCTCTGAAAAGTGGTTTGACTAAACAAAAGGAACATGCAGACAGGTTCTCACAGCATCAACGCCCGGCCTCCTCTTCCCCAGCAGGTGCCTGAACTTCTGCTCAAGCCCCTGGTCTCAGGTCAGTGGTCCCTGGATGGGCCATCTGGATGGAGGCCGAGGGCAGGGCAGCTGGTCCCTCCCAGGGATGGATTTCGGTGCAGTTACACATGCCTCACTCCTGGGCTTAAAGGAGGGAGCTAGAGAGCCAGAAGTAAAGGGAAAGAAACCCAGGCCAGAGAAGCCTGAAGCTGCTTGCTCTTTCTTAGTGGGGTGAGACTGGCTGCGGTCTGACCTCCTGCACACTCTCTTTAGCAGCCGGGACCACACGTGCTCTGAGGGTTCATTCCTCTCCTGGCCCCGCAGGCCGCAGCCCCCAGCTGCCCTTCACCTCCCGGCCAGCAGAGGTCAGAATAGCTCCATCTGCAAGCAAACCACGGCAGTGACCCTGGACTCCACTTGGAATTCAAGAAGCATTTCTCATAAGGCAGTCATTTGCTTTTATTGTTACTTCATTTAATATTTCTATTTCTTTTAAAGTTCACATTACATTTCATATGTATAAAAACACATGTAAGGCACATAATGAAACAGTAAAAGGAAACACCCGTAAAGCAGCTTCAGAATTGGCACTTTGTACACGCTGCTACATTTATCTCTATTTCCTCCAATCTATCCCCTTGCCTTCCTCCCAGAGGTAAATAGTACCCTGAACGTAGATGTTTAATCTGTTCCTTTTCTTAAAAAATAGTTTAAAAATTAAGATACAATTCACATACCACAAAATTCATTTTAAAGTGTACAATTCAATGATATTTAGTATATTCACAAAATTGTGCAACTATCATCTCCAGGAAACACTCATCATCCCAAAAGAAAGCTGGTACCCACTGGCAGTCATTTCTCATTTTCCCTTTCTCACAGTCCCTGACAGTTACTAATCTAGCTACTTTCTGTCTCGATGGATTTGCCTATTCTGGGTCTTTTATATAAACATATCACAAAATACAGAGCCTTTTGCATCTGGTTTCTTCACTTAGCATGAAGCTTTCAAGCTTCATCCATACTGTAGCATGTATCAGTACTTCTTATGGCTGAATAATATTCCATTGTGTGGAGATATATATATATATCTTGCTCTTTTTAAAGAATATTTGACACATACCTAAAGAATACATCAGTGGAGCTTCTTTGAGCTTTATAATAGTATCACTTGGTTTCATCTTCTGAGACTGGCTTTTTGTTGTTGTTCAACACTTCTAAGACCCATTCATAAACACAGTTCATTCACTTTTCAGTGTTATGTAATACTCCACTGTGCAGGTAAATATTATCATCTGTTGGTCCGTTCTATCAACAGATTTTCCCCCAACTATGTGCTATTATAGTATAGTTTTTAAACGTATTTTGAGTTTGTTGCCTAGCACACAAGGGCACTGTTATTCAAACCTTTTCACGACCACTTTCACAGGAAATATTTTTTACATTGGAACCCAGAAAATGAAGAGGAACTAAAAAGCCTCTTGATGAAAGTGAAAGAGGAGACTGAAAAAGTTGGCTTAAAGCTCAACATTCAGAAAACGAAGATCATGGCATCTGGTCCCATCACTTCATGGGAAATAGATGGGGAAATAGTGGAAACAGTGTCAGACTTTATTTTGGGGGGCTCCAAAATCACTGCAGATGGTGACTGCAGCCATGAAATTAAAAGATGCTTATTCCTTGTAAGAAAAGTTATGATCAACGTAGATAGCACATTCAAAAGCAGAAACATTGCTTTGCCGACTAAGGCCCATCTAGTCAAGGCTATGGTTTTTCCAGTAGTCATGTATGGATGTGAGAGTTGAACTGTGAAGAAGGCAGAGTGCCAAAGAATTGATGCTTTTGAACTGTGGTGCTGGAGAAGACTCTTGAGAGTCCCTTGGACTGCAAGGAGATCCAACCAATCCATTCTGAAGGAGATCAGCCCTGGGATTTCTTTGGAAGGAATGATGCTAAAGCTGAAACTTCAGTACTTTGGCCACCTCATGCGAAGAGTTGACTCACTGGAAAAGACTCTGATGCTGGGAGGGATTGGGGGCAGGAGAAGGGGACAACAGAGGATGAGATGGCTGGGTGGCATTACTGACTCGATGGACGTGACTCTTGTCATGTATGGATGTGAGAGTTGGATGGTGAAGAAGGCTGAGCGTGGAAGAATTGATGCTTTTGAACTGTGGTGTTGGAGAAGACTCTTGAGAGTCTCTTGGACTGCAAGGAGTTCCAACCAATCCATTCTGAAGGAGATCAACCCTGGGATATCTTTGGAAGGACTGATGCTGAAGCTGAAGCTCCAGTACTTTGGCCACCTCATGGGAAGAGTTGACTCATTGGAAAAGACTCTGATGCTGGGAGGGATTGGGGGCAGGAGGAGAAGGGGAGGACTGAGGTTGAGATGGCTGGATGGCATCACGGACTCAATGGACGTGAGTCTGAGTGAACTCTTAGAGATGGTGATGAACAGGGAGGCCTGGCATGCTGCGTTTCACAGGGTCGCAAAGAGTTGGACACGACTGAGCGACTGAACTGAACTGAGTGTTGAAGAATTGATGCTTTTGAACTGTGGTATTGGAAAAGACTCTTGAGAGTCCCTTGGACTGCAAGGAGATCCAACCAGTCCATCCTAAGGGAGATCAGTCCTGAGTGTTTATTGGAAGGACTGATGTTGAAACTGAATTCCAATACTTTCACCACCTGATGCGATGAGCTGACTCATTTGAAAAGACCCTGATGCTGGAGAAGATTGAAGGCAGGAGGAGAAGGGGATGACAGAAGATGAGATGGCTGGATGGTATCACTGAGTCAATGGACATGAGTTTGGGTAAACTCCAGGAGTTGGTGGTGGACTGGGAGGCCTGGCATGCTGCAGTCTATGGAGTTCCAAAGATTCAGACAAGATTGAGCGACTGAACTGAACTGAATGGAAAGATAGCTTGTGTTTGTGGATTTGAAGATTTAGTATTGTTAGGATGGCAATACTACCTAAAGTGATCTACAGACTGAGTGCATTCTCTATCAAAATCCCAAAGACTTTTTTTTACAAAAGTAAAAAAATAAAAATAAAAATTTATATGGAATTACAAAGGACTCCTAATAGCCAAAAAAAATCTTGATAAAGAAGAACAATTTTGGAGGTCTTATACTTTCTTATTTAAAAACTTACTACAAAGCTACAGTAATTTTAACAAAGTGGTGCTGGCATAAGTATACACATAGAGACCAAAGGGATAGATGTGAGAATCCAGAAATAAACCCATACATTATGGTCAACTGTTTTTGACAAGTGTGCCAAAGCTGTTCAGTGAGGAATAAATAAATAGTCTTCAATAAATAGTGCTAGGACAAACTGGATAACCCTGCACAAAAGAATGAAGCTGGACCCCTATCTTAACAACAAATGCAAAAGCTAACTCAAAATGGATCAAAAGACCTAACTGTAAAGAGCTGTAAAACTTGTGTAGAAAGAAACATAAGTGTAAATCTTTGTAACTTTGGATTGGGCAATGGTTATTGGAATATGATACTAAAAGCACAAGCAACAAAAGAAAAAACAGATAAGTTAGATTTTATAGATATTAAAAGCTTTTATGCTTCAATGGATACTACCAAGAAAGTAGAAAGACAACCCATAGAAC
>SJYC01040244.1:0-25657 GCA_006408675.1 Madoqua kirkii | reverse complement strand
TGGGCTACAGTCCATGGGGTCACAAAGAGTCAGACACGACTGAGCCACTAAGCATAGCATAGCACTACATGATCTGTGGTTTGTTAAATCAAGAATGTGGCTTTGCACATAGGGAGGACCAGTTCTAACGCTATATGCAAATTTTTCAACTGCATGGGTGGCAGTGCTCTTACCCACCGTGTTGTTAAAGGTTTGCCTGTAATTTGCCGTGTTGTTTGTGGATTTCTTAGAACTTTTTATGCAATCATGTCATTCACAAACATGGAGAGTTCTATTTTTTCCTTTCTAATCTGTACGCCTTTTATTACCATTTCTTGCCTTGTTGCACTGGCTATAACTTCTAGCTCTATTATGAGTAAGTGGGGAAATCAGAAATCCTTGCCTTGTTCTCCATCATAGAGGGAAATATTCCACCTTTCACCATTAAGTATAATGTTAGCTATAGATTTTTTTGTAGATGCTTGTTACTAGATTGAGGAAGTTTTGCTGTATTCTATTCTTATGGATTTTTAAAGTCATGAATAAGTATTGAATTTTATCAGATACTTTCTCTGCATCAACTGATATGATCAAGTGTTTTTCTTTTATAGCTAGTTACTGTGGTGGAATCCATTGACTAATTTTTGGATAGTGAACTTGCTTCCCTAAGATAAACCCCTTTGTCTTGGTATGCAGTTCTTGTTATATATTGCTAAATTCTATTTCCTAATATTTTTAAGGCATTTTATTGTCTAAATAATATGGAGGAAATTGGTCTATAGTTTTCATTTTATAGTAGGGCCTTGTTTAACAAATTATTTTAGTTTAATTCATCTGAAGATGTCTTGATCTCTGCTTTATTCTATAGTTTTGCTGAATATAGTGTTCTGAAAATATAGTATATTTTCTTTCATCTCTTAAAAAATGTTGTAGCCTGTTTTTCTGACCTCCATGATTTCTGATGAAAAATCTACTGCCCTTTGAATTTTTTTTCTGTATATAGATGTTATCTCTCTCTTGTTATTATCAAAATTTTTTCTTTGTCTTTAGTTTTCTGAACTTTGACTATGATGTGTCTTAGTGGGGATTTCTTTAGGTTTATCTTGCTTGAGTTTACCCAGCTTCCTAAATCAGTATGTATGTTTGTTTTGGTTTTTTTTTTTTTAACTTTTTTAGCAATTCTGAGGATTTTTCATATGTTCTTTCTTTGAGCACTTTTTAACCCCTATCCTCTTTCTCTTCTCTTTTTAGGATTCTTAAAACAGGAATATAGACCTTGGTGGAGAAACTTGGACTAAGTCTTAACTTTGCTTCCAGTACTCAAAATTGATGATGTAAATTCCAATTTGAAAGTTTAGTGTACCACTGTAAATATATTTCTGTTAGTGTATGTTCTGTTAGAGGGAAGAAGAAACTACAACACTACAATAGCTCTGAGTATTTACAATTGTTTTATTCAAGAGCAGAAAGATTGGAAAATATTACATATATCATTCAAAATTTGGAGAATGAAGATATTTCCATTAGAAGAAGAAACTGGATTATTTTAAAACTTTTCAGTGTTAACCTGACTCATCTGAAGGTGGTTAGAAGCTATTAAAATCTGTTCTCAAACTTTGTTGAGAGTCTGAATCTCAGGAGTGGCAAGCGTGACTTTTCACCCAGCTAGGATGAATGGGTGAAATTTAGCAGCAGTTCCAACTTCTGACATTTTATTGAAAAATGAATAGCAAATTCTGGCACTGCCTTTTTGCAGCCCCTCAGAATAGCCACCAGTTTTGATGTATTATAGCACATACACTGTGACTGGTATAAGGGACAAGAACACAACAAAGTTTCCTTTGAAGATAATATCCTTGAAAAAGTCACTTTGAGATTTAGTTACCTTATTTATAAACAAAAATAATATCTGCCCATTCCTTCTATGAGGAATGAAGAGTAGGGGTGGATGCTGAGTAATACATCCTGGAACAGCTTAGCAATTTGTCTTAGATATAGCCTTGAAAGAAATGCTTTGTATGTATTGCAAACGTTTCCCTATTTTTTGTGACAGCTACATCATTAATATTACTCTCCTAACATTCATTTCTTTTCCTCAAGTTTATGTTTGACTACAGTAACTACTCTTTACCAAGTTTTCTCAGGAATCACACTTTTATACAGAGAATAATGTTAAAGAGTTTTGTGTGACTTATCCTTTAGTTTTGTGATCAAATTCTGGCTAACAGAAATAGCAGGAGAAAAGTGTAAACTTTATTCCTCAATAACCCTTTAAATACTAGTCAGTCTTAGGCATTCTCTGAGCAGTATGTAAATATGACCTGAATTAGATAGTGTGATGAAGACAACAGGAAGGAAAGAGTGTTGGCAAGTAATATGGTGCACTTTTATCAATATAAAAAATACTAAAATAAACCATTTGGAATAGAACAGAATAATAGTAATGTTAGAAATAGTAATAGTAGTAACAATAATAGCAACAACATTTTGGAAAAGGTAATTTATTGAGTATTTCATCTGTGTTTTTCACATGGCCAAAATTATATTTCCTGCTTATTGCAGTGGGATGGGGTTTAGAATGAAATTGGTGCAAAGAAGAATAAAACTGTGTTATTTTTTTTCTGCACAACTAAACTTGTAGACCAAGTTCATACTTGCTGTAATTTACTGAATTTGCCCAATGTGGGGGAATGTGCTCGTTGGGAGGCGCAATTACCATGGCCCCAAGTGCTCTTTGGAGAAGGCAATGGCACCCCACTGCAGTACTCTTGCCTGGAAAATCCCATGGACGGAGGAGCCTGGTGGCCTGCAGTTCATGGGGTCACTAAGAGTCAGACACGACTGAGTGACTTCACTTTCACTTTCCACCTTCATGCATTGGTGAAGGAAATGGCAACCCACTCCAGTGTTCTTGCCTGGAGAATCCCAGGGACGGGGGAGCCTGGTGGGCACAGAGTTGGACACGACTGAAGCAACTTAGTAGCAAGTACTTTTGCATGTTCTTGCTAGAGATGTCAGAGTGCAAAACCCTCTTTACCCAGGTCATTTCTCAGGGTTATGTTTGCAGCAAGTCACCTTGAGGGATGAAGTGATATCTTTCCCTAGGCAGAGTAGAGTGGCTTCCTCTTACCATGACAATAGTGACACTGTTAAGTTCGGTGTTCTTCTATAATGCAATCCAATGAGACACAAAGACAGAGAGATAAGTTGACAATGTATGTTTATCTTTCTCTGTCTTACTTACTTCATGTAGTATGATAAGCGCTAGGTCTGTCCATGTTGCTGAAAATGGCATAATTTTATTCTTTTTTCATGGCTGAGTAAGTATTCCACTGTATGTATGTATATATTCATTCATCTGTTAGTAAGCATTTAGGTTGCTTCCATGTCTTGGCTATTATAAATAGCCTTAGCACATTTTTAAGTCACACTATTAGGGTTTTGTTATTAAGTTGTAGGAATTCCTTACGTATTTTGGAGATCAACCTCTTATCAGACATTTTTGCAGATATTTTCCCCATTCTGTCAGTTGCCTTTTCACTCTGCTGATCGTTTCCTTTGCTATGCAGAAGCTTTTTAGTTGGTGTTGTCATACTTGTTTGTTTTAGGTTTTATTACCTGTGCTGTTCGTGTTATGTCTGTGTAAGGATTGCCAAGGCCAGTGCCATGAAGCTTTATTTCTATGCTTTCTCCTATGTTTGCCTCTAGAACTTTTTAACAGTTTCAGCTCTTACCAAGTCTTTAATCTAAGTCCTTAATTTTGTGTTGATTTTTGTGTCTGATGTAAAATGAGTCAGATTTAATTCTTCTTTTTTCATGTGAATATACTATTCAGCTTTCCCATTACCACTTGTTGAAGAAGCTATCCTTTCCATCTCATGTATTGTTACCACTTCTGTCAAAGGCCAATTGACCTATATTTCTGTATTTATATCTAGGTTCTCGATTCTACTCCCTTGATCTGTTGGTTTTTATGCCAGTACCATATTATTTGAATACTGTAGCTTCATAATATATTTTCAAATCAGACAGAATGATACATATGACTTTGTTCTTACTTTTCAAGATTGATTTGTCTATTCATGGTCTATTGTGTTTCCATATGAATTACAGAACTGTTTTTTGTATTTCTGTGAAAAAAGAACTCTTTGGGATTTTGATAGGAATTATGCTGAATATGTAGGTAACTTTGGGTAGTATGGACATTTTATTAACATTAATTCTTCTAACCATAAATACAGTGTCTTTCCATTTTCCTCTGTCTTGTTTAACCCCTCTCATCAGTGTTTTCTATGCTTCTATATATAAATTTTTCACCTCCTTAGTCAAGCATATTCCTAAGATTTTATTCCTTTTGATACTATTGTAAATAGGATTTTTAAAAATTTCCTTTTCCAGGAGTTTGTTGTTAGTTAGCTGTAGTCTGTTGCAGTGTATCGAAATGCAAGTGCTTTTTGTTTGTTGATGTATTCTGCAACTTTACTGTATTTGTTTACTAGTTTAAAAGGTCTTTATGGAGTCTTTTAGATTTTCTACATATAACCATGTCATTTGCAAACTGAAAAAATTTACTTCTTCCTTTCTACTTTGAATGAATTTTTTTTTTGTCTAATTGTTTTAGTTAGAGCTTTCACTGCTATATTAAACAGAAGTGGCAAGAGTATGGATCCTTGTCTTATTTCTGATTTTAGAGGAAAAACTTTGTTTTTTTTACCAATGAATATGGTTTTAGTTGTGGACTTTTCAGAAAATTCTGGAAGAGATGGGAATACCAGACCACCTGACCTGCCTCTTGAGAAATCTGTATGCAGGTCAGGAAGCAACAGTTAGAATTGGACATGGAACAACAAACTGGTTCCAAATAGGAAAAGGAGTACGTCAAGGCTGTATATTGTCACCCTGCTTATTTAACTTCTATGCAGAGTACATCATGAGAAATGCTGGATTGGAAGAAGCACAAGCTAGAATCAAGATTGCTGGGAGAAATAACAATAACCTCAGACATGCAGATGACACCACCCTTATGGCAGAAAGTGAAGAGGAACTAAAGAGCCTCTTGATGAAAGTGAAAGAGGAGAGTGAAAAGGTTGGCTTCAAGCTCAACATTCAGAAAACGAAGATCATGACATCTGGTCCCATCACTTCATGGGAAGTAGATGGGGAAACAGTGGAAACAGTGTCAGACTTTATTTGGGGGGGCTCCAAAATCACTGCAGATGGTGATTGCAGCCATGAAATTAAAAGATGCTTACTCCTTGGAAGAAAAGTTATGACCAACCTAGATAGCATATTCAAAAGCAGAGACATTACCTTGCCAACAAAGATCCATCTAGTTAAGGCTATGGTTTTTCCTGTGGTCATGTATGGATGTGAGCGTTGGACTGTGAAGAAGGCTGAGCACCAAAGAATTGATGCTTTTGAACTGTGGTGTTGGAGAAGACTCTTGAGAGTCCCTTGGACTGCCAGGAGATCCACCCAGTCCATTCTGAAGGAGATCAGCCCTGGGTGTTCTTTGGAAGGAATGATGCTAAAGCTGAAACTCCAATACTTCGGCCACCTGATGCGAAGAGTTGACTCATTGGAAAAGACTCTGATGCTGCATAAAGTTATGACCAACCTAGATAGTATATTCAAAAGCAGAGACATTACTCTGCCGACTAAGATCTGTCTAGTCAAGGCGATGGTTTTTCCTGTGGTCATGTATGGATGTGAGAGTTGGACTGTGAAGAAGGCTGAGCGCCGAAGAATTGATGCTTTTGAACTGTGGTGTTGGAGAAGACTCTTGAGAGTCCCTTGGACTGCAAGGAGATCCAACCAATCCATTCTGAAGGAGATCAGCCCTGGGATTTCTTTGGAAGGAATGATGCTAAAGCTGAAACTTCAGTACTTTGGCCACCTCATGCGAAGAGTTGACTCACTGGAAAAGACTCTGATGCTGGGAGGGATTGGGGGCAGGAGAAGGGGACAACAGAGGATGAGATGGCTGGGTGGCATTACTGACTCGATGGACGTGACTCTGAGTGAACTCCGGGAGTTGGTGATGGACAGGGAGGCCTGGCGTGCTGCGATTCATGGGGTCGCAAAGAGTCGGACACAACTGAGTGACTGAACTGACTGACATACATACATGTAAACCAGAAGTAACAATACTGCCAAGCAATACTTAGCCTTAAAAAGGATGATGCCCTCTGATATTTTCCATTCTGTTTCTTTAAAAGAAAAATTGGCTAGGCCAATTAATGACTAGACCCATAAATTAATTAGTGTGTCACTCTGCAGTTTGAAAAATTATATTCAAGAGATAAGTTTAGGAGTTAAGTCATTGGGTTGTACAAATTATCGACTTTATAGAAAATTTTCAAACTATTTTCCAAGTGACCATCCCCACTTTAAAGTCCCACCGCTGCATACGATTGTCCCTTACTCCACATCCTTATCAATATTTGCTATTACTAGACTGCTTAATTTCTGCCCATCTAGAGGTATAAACTATGGTCTCAACTGGATTCCTTAGAAATGGAGTTTAGCTTTTGATTGTTTATTTGCCATTCCTGCTTCTTCACCAGTAATGGGCCTTCCATGTCTTCTGCTCAGTTTTCCAGTGGGTTGACATCACTATCATTCCCTTATCATTTGGATACTAAAGTTTTGTCATTAAGCATACTTGCCTTTTTACACTTTTACTGTCTCTCAATGAGTACAGTTTCTTAATACTAATGACTGAATACAATGATTTCTGTCTTGTTTAAAGATAATTCTTGTCGCGCTGAGTCAGAAAGGATTTGCAGGACTTCCCAGCTGGTCCAGCAGTTAAGACTCTGCACTCTCAATGCAGGGAGCCAGGTTCCATCCTGGTCAAAGAGCTAGATCCTGCAGGCCCAAACTAAAGATTTCACACTGCAACTAAAGGCCCCACATGCTGAAACTGAAGAGCCTTCAGTACAGCCAAATAAATACTTAAAAAAAATTTTTTTTCTTCTAAATATGTTAAAGTTCTGTCTTTTATATTTAAGTCTGTATTCCATCCAGAATGGATGTCTGTGGAAGGCATGAGGTTGGGATCCAATTCTTGCTTTTTCCACCTGACAGGCAGACGTCCTGGACAGCACTGCCTGTCGGTACCTTCCCGCACGATGCGCACGGCCACTGCCTCACGCATCTGGTTTCTGTTCAGGTGTGGGTCTGTTTCTGGCCTTTCTCTTTGGATCTCTTGGTCCATTTGTCTGTTCCTGCATCAAGATCACTGTTTCAGTTACTACGCTGCTGCTGCTGCTGCTGCTGCTGCTAAGTCGCTTCAGTCGTGTCCGACTCTGTGTGACCCCATAGACGGCAGCCACCAGGCTCCCCCATCCTCAGTTCCTATAGCTTTATGGCAATCTTCCCCAGCGGCGGGAGCAGCTCCCTCTTCTTTTTCTCCCCTCTTCTCTGCCTCTTACCTCTTCCTTCAGGAACATCTTTGCTATTCTTGGTCTTCTGCTCTGATACATAAATTTTCGAATCAGTCAAATTCACCTAAAATGACTGGGATTTCCATCGGAATCACAATCCACCTATTCCCTTGTGGCTCAACTGGTAAAGAATCCACCTGCAATGTGGGAGACCTGGGTTCGATCTCTGGGTTGGGAAGATCCCCTGGAGAAGGGAAAGGCTACTCACTCCAGTATTCTGGCCTGGAGAATTCCATGGACTGCATAGTCCATGGGGTCACAAAGAGTCGGACACAGCAGAGCGAATTTCCCTTCACGTCACAGAATATAGGGACAATTAACATTTTTGTGATATTGAGTCTCCTATCTATAAATAAATCTTTTCATTTGTTTAGATTCTTTTCAATGTTTTGTTTTGTTTTGTTTTGTTTTTTGCTTCTGCCATGGGGCATGTGGGATTTTAGTTCCCTGACCAGGGATCGAACCTGTGCCCCTGCAGTGGATGTGCAGAGTCTTAACCACTGCCCACTGGACTGGCAGGGAAGTCCCTCACTGTATTTCAATAAAGTTTTATAACTGCTTCCATATAGGTCTTCCACATCTTCTCTTACATGTATTGCTAGGTACCTTCTTATTTTATCATTATTTAAAACACTATCTCTTGTGTTTTCTAATTTTTGCTGCTATGGAGAAAGGCAATTGATTTGTATACACTGATCTTAAATCCAATCATCTTACTAAACTCTCTTACTATTTCTAGTGACTTACCTATAGATTCTTTTGGTTTCTCTGTGGACATGTCTGTAAATGATACAAGACTGTTTCTTCTAATAGAAGAATATAGTGTTTATTTATATTTCTTGTCACACTGTACTGCTAGAACTTGTAGTAAAATGTAGAATAGAATCAGTGATAAAAGACATACACACATATAGTCTTACTGCTAATTTTTAAATCTGTATGTTTATTTTTAATTTTCCCCCAGCTTTACTGTAATATGACATTATAACATTGTTTAAGATGTACAATTACCACAGTAAAGTTTGTTAATACTTCCATCACCTCACATAATTACCTTTTGTCTATGTGTGTTGAGATTGGATAATGAAAATATAGTATATGTATTTATGTGTGTGTGTGTGTGCATGCGCACACTTACACACTCAGTCATGTCTCTCTCTTTGCAACCCCATGGACTGTAGCCCGCCAGGCTCCTCTGTCCATGGAATTTCCCAGGCACAAATACTGGAATGGGTTGCCATTTCCTTCTCGAAGGCATCTTCCCGACCCAGGGATCGAACCTGCGTCTCCTGCACTGGCAGGCATCTCCTGCGTTGGGAAATTATTTAGTTATAAAAAAGGAGGTTACTGATTTTAAATAGATTTCTTCTAACATTTTTAAAATTCCCCTCTAATCCTGGTTTTCCAACATGTTTCTCTTTTATATTATGAATGAGTACTCTACATCTATATTTTTTAACCTTTATTAATTTAGTAAAGTGAATGTAAAATTATCTAATGTTAAATCATCCTTGCATTTGTGGGATGAAACTAATGTATTATTTTTAGTAAACTGATGGATTTGGCTTGCTGATATGTTGTTTAGGATTTTTGCATTTATGTGCATGAGTGAGACGGGGCTGCAGTTTTTCTTTTATTGTATTGACCTTGCCTGGTTTTGGTATCATGGTAGTACTGGCCTCACAGGACAAGTATTTCCTCTCTTGCTAGTCCCTGGAAGAGAATGCAGAAGATTGAAATAAATATAGTAAAAATAAATACTATGTTCTTTGAACATTTGGTAGAACTAAACTATAAAATCGCCTAACTTAGTATTTTCTTTGTAGGATAATTTTAACTTGTCTATTCAATGAGTTAATGGTTACGACTCTCTTTGGCTTCCCAGATGGTACACTGGTAAAAGAATCTACCTACCAATGCAGGGCACACAGAAGAAGCAGGTTCAGTCCCTGGGTCTGGAAGATCCCCTGGAGTAGGAAATGGCAACCCACTCCAGTTATTCTTGCCTGGAGAATTCCATGGACAGCGGAGGATGGCGGACTACAGTCCAGGGGATTGCAAAAGAATCAGACACAACTGAAGTGACTGAGCGGACACACACACACACACACACACACACACACACACACACACACACACACACGACATTCTTAAGATTTCTACCTTTTTCTTGATGGACAATAGACGCCAGGCTCCTCTGTCCTTGGGATTTCCCAGGCAAGGATACCGGAGTGGGTTGCCATTTCCCCCTCCAAAGGATCTTCCCTGAATATAGTTAGTGAGTTATAATTTTTACAGAAATGTTTCCTTTTCTATTGAAATTTATTGCCATAAGGTTGTAGTATTTTCGAGCTATCATTAGAAATCTTTGTTGGATCTGAATTATGTTCTTTTTACATTGTTAATTTTATTTGCAACAACTCCCTTCTGTCTTGATTGGACTCACTAGAGATTTAACTGTTTTATTAGTCATCTCAAAGAACCAACTCTTAATTTTGTGGATCCTCTTTATGGTGTTTTAAATTATTCTTAATTCTGCCCTTAAACATTCTTCGGGTTTATTCCATTGTTTTCTCTTTAAGTTTGTCTTCTTTTATTGTATGTCTAGCCCATTAATATTTAGCGTTTATTGTATTCTAATATTAGCACCTAAGACTATAATCTTCTAAGTGCCACTTCCACTCCAAATATAAGCTTTGAAATGCGACTTTTTGATTATTGTTTAGTTCTTCATATTTTAGACTTGTGCTATAATTTATTTGACCTGTGCATCAAGAAGCATGCTTTTTAAATGTTCCAATGTATAGTGATTTTAAATTTACTTTTGTTACTAACTTCTAACTTAAGTGCACTGTCGTCAGAGAGTGTGCTCTGTAGTATTTGGATATCCTGAAATTTATTGAGACTTGCTTTATGATCTAGTATATGGTTATTCACTTCAAAAACTATACTCCATGTATTACATTACACATTCTTTTATTGTTGGGAAGAAAGTTCCATATGCCATTGTGTGTGTGTGCTAAGTCGATTCAGTTGTGTCTGACTCTGTGACCCCACCGAGTTTCTCTGTCCATGGGATTATCCAGACAAGAATACTGGAGTGGGTTGCCATTCCCTTCTCCAGGGGATCTTCCCAACCCAGGAACTGAACCCACTCTCCTGCATTATAGGCAGATTCTTTATTGTCTGAGCTCCCAGGGAAGCCCCTGTATGCCATTAGATTAAGAAAATTAACCATATTGTTAAAGTTTCTGTATGTTTTCTCATGTTTTGACTATGTGACCAATTTGAGAAAGTTGCTTTATAATCTACCACTGTGAGGAAGGATTTATAAAATTATCCCCAAATTTCTTACACTATTATAACAGTAAAGTGTTACATTGTCCTGTAAGCTGGCTCTTTTACGATTACATATGAATCCTGTTTTAAATTCTACTTTATTTTCTACTTTTCTTCATGCATTGAATGTATAAGACGCATTATCATCTTACAGTAAACAGCTAGATAAAAAAATTCAACCTGATTATTAACTGTCAAGTTTACTCCATTTAACTTTATTGTGACTATTGACATATTTGGTTGTATTTCTACCACCCATCTCCCCCTACTCTTCTTATGTGTATTTCTCTCTTGATTTTTTTTTTCTAATTTATTTTCTCTCTCTACTGCTTAAGAAATTATCCAAGCTATTTCTAGTCTTTTAGTAGCTACCTTTGGAATTTGACCATTTATATTTTCTATAGACTGAATGTTTGTGTCCCCAAAATTCATATGTTGAAACCTAATCCTCAATGAGATGGTATTTGGAGGTAGGCCTTTGGGAGGTAATTAGGTCATGAGTTGGGGGAGCCCTTATGACGGGATTAGTGCTCTTTTAAAGAGACCCCAGAAAACCCTCTTGCCCCTCTGCCATGTGAGGGGTCAGTGAGGAGATGGCTCTCTATCAGCCAGGAAGCCCTCATCAGACATTGAATCTGCTGGCACCTGGATCTTGGACTTCCCAGCCTCCAGACATATGAGAAATAAACATCTATTGTTTATAAGCCACCCAGCCTATGGTATTCTGTTATAGCAGCGTCATGACAGACTAAAACAATATTCAATTTCACAAAGATTTAATTTATATATTTGGTCGTCCCACACGGCTTGCGGGATCTTAGTTCCCCAACCCGGGATCGAATGTAGGCTACTGGCAGCGAAAGCGCTGCGGACTAACCACTAGCACGCATGCGCAGCTGCTTCGGTCCTGTCCAACTTCTTAGGACTCTGTGGACAGCAGCCCAGCAGGCTCCTCTGTCCATGGGATTCTCCAGACAAGAATAATGGAGTGGGTTGCTATGCCCTCCACCAGGGGACCTTCCCAATCCAGGGATCTACCCCTTGTCTCCGGCACTGCAGGCGGATTCTTTACCTATTGAGCCACCTGGGAAGCCCCATGAACCACTAGACATCCAGGGAATTCCCTTAACAATGAGTTTAAATGTCTACAGCCAACCCAGGGATCAAGCTCTGGTCTCCTGCATTGCAGGCGGATTCTTTATCAGCTGAGCCACAAGGGAAGCCCAAGAATACTGGAGTGGGTAGCCTATCCCTTCTCCAGGGGATCTTCCCCAAACTAGGGTCTCCTGCATTGCAGGCAGATTCTTGACCAACTGAGCTATCAGGGAAGCCAAAATGTATAATAGTTATAAGGTAAAATATTCCTCTTGAAAAATACAAATCACCCCCTACCTGATACATATGCTATTATTGTACAAAACTTCAGTTCTGTTCTTAATTCTATGAAGTAGGTATTAGTGTTGGTATTTCTTGGAAAGAAACACTTGTCTATAGATTCACCTGTGTGTATAGTGGCCAGCCTTCAAGAGAGGCCCCAGTACCTCCCGGCACCCACACCTCTGTGCAGTCTCCCTTCACAGTGCACCAGGGCTAGTCTGCTGCTGCTGCTGCTGCTAAGTCGCTTCAGTTGTGTCCAATTCTGTGCGACCCCAGAGATGGCAGCCCACCAGTCTCCCCCGTCCCTGGGATTCTCCAGGCAAGAACACTGGAGTGGGTTGCCATTGCCTTCTCCAATGCATGAAAGTGAAAAGTGAAATCGCTCAGTCGTGTCCGACTCTTAGTGACCCCATGGACTGCAGCCTACCAGGCTCCTCCGCCCATGGGATTTTCCAGGCAAGAGTACTGGAGTGGGGTGCCACTGCCTTCTCCGAGGACTAGTATGGGTGACCAGTAAAAACATGGCAGAATTGATGTTACTTCCAGTATCAGATTATAAGCACCACAGCTTTCTTTTCTTGCTTTCTCTCTCAAGGATTGCTTGCTCTAGGAAAAGTTACCTGCCATGTTTAAGGATGCTCAGGCTTCCTTATGGAGAGCCCACATGGCAAAGAACTGAGGAGCTCAGTTCAAAAGCCCCTAGAAAGTAAGGCTGCCATGAACCATTAAGCGGGCTTGATCGTCCAGCCTTCACCAACCGTCACCCTGGCTGCCAGTTTGACTGCAAGCTCATCAGAGGCCCAAAGCATAACCACTCAGCTCCACTCCTCCCTGACTGCTGACCCTCAGAAACTGTGCGAGATAATAAACATTTGTTGTTCTAAGCTACTGTTATGTTGCAACAGATAACTCACGCCATGTATTTACTAATCCATTTGTTTATGATTCCTTTTGAATCTCAGGCATCCATCAGCCATTTTTCTTGATTCCTGGAGAACATCTTAGAATTTTCTTTAATGAAGATCTATTAGCTGTAAACTCAGTTTTTCTTTACCGATTCACCCTCCTGGGGGGCAGATCTAACACTCCCCAGTAATTCCAACCTTCTAGTATTCAAGCCTTTGTCTAATTCCCTCCCCTGAACAGGGGCGGCAGCTGGGACTGCTTCTAGCTGGCAGAGGGGTTATGAGGCAAGCAAGGCCCCGTCAGGGAGGAGGAAGGGCACAGGTCAAGGGTCCCAGGCCAGTAGTCACCACTACACCTCTCCCCAGTTCCACCTAATTACCCCCATAGATGCTTAGGTTCAAGTAAATCCCCACCCCACACACACACATATGCACTGAATTCCTAAACGGAGTCATACAATTCCAGGTTCTGCAAGGGATAAACAGGCAAGCAAGAAGGGGGGTAGTGTGTGAAAGCAGAGGACTCAAGATATTTCAGCAAATGTGCAGAGAGCTTCACAAGAGGCAGAGACTACACGCAAGGAGTAGCCAGCATGGCAGGGCAGAGAAGAGGGAGCAGGGAACACAACAGGGCACCGGCGCTGTTTCCATGGAGGAGCTGACATTCCAGCTGAACCTTGAAAGCAGGATGGGATTCTGAGGGACAGGGCTAAGAAAAGAGAAAAGGAAAGGCATTCTGGTAGAGGAAACAGCATGAGCAAAGGCAGTGAGAAGGGAAACAGGGATCACAGACAGTACTCAATTTCAAGTTCAGTTCAAGTTGCACCTCTAGGCACTTCATTCAGCAGCGGCCACCTGAAGTGGCTTCCTCAGAAGGCTTCTGAATGAGGGCAGGTAGATGTGAGGGCCTTCATCCATCTGTGATGTCTGCATAGCACAGGAGGGGCCGTGACAGCCATCTGCCAAGTATTTGCCATTTCGAGAATAAGATACCTTCCAAAACAGTGAATAATCGAGTTGTGTAAAGCATGAGAGTGTGGGTGGCGAGAATTTTGATAAGAGAGCTGGAATCAGCCTCTAGAGGATCTTGCATGCCAGGCTAAAGAGTAAAGACCTGTCTTTGTATTCTGAAGAAAACATTTCTGATCAAGTTACAGTGAGCTGAAAGAAATACTGTTACAGATCTGGAAAGAGACCAACTCTCCTCCCTCAAGCTGCTGCCCAGGCCAGGACTACGCCAGCCACACCTCAGCAGAAGCTTCCTCAGGGGGGGCCTCTTGGCCCCCACACCCATTTTTTAAAATCTTGCTGGTCCCTCTGGTACTGTCCCTGAGTCGAGTGGCCAAGGATGCAGACAGAGCCTCTGGAGGGACACAGAATGTCTTTCTCTCAGGGCTGCACTGAGGACCTCTATCTCTTTCTCCTCTCCCTCCCACACAACTGCCCCTCTTCATCCTGCACTCTCCCCTCCCGGTACATTCCTTTCTCCCAGAAAGGGGGCGAGGCTGCCCAGGGCTGGCCGAGGGGTGGGAGAGGTTGAGAGGTGGTAGGTGTGGTAAACCCCAATTCCAGGCCACAGAGTCTAAGTAGCAGATTGAAGGGCGGGTGGGAGTTTCCGGAAGACGAAAGAGCAAGGCAGAGTTGGGTGGAGCTGGGAGAAGAGGTTCAGGAACATCACATTAGCCACCTGCACATGTGAGATCATGGACCCCCCTACCTGGGAAAGCCTGTGGACATGGCACCCCGGGATGGGGCTCCGGCAAAGTCCTCACTTTTAGACGAGGGTGGGGTACTCTGGACCCTAGATCTTTCAGATCGTCCTCCCCATCTGGAAAACAGAACCAGCCACCTTGCGCTTCCTCTGAAGCACCTTCAGAGAAACAATTCCATTTCCACTCATTTTCCTGCTCCATTCCACACTCTCATTTATCTTGACACTGGTGAACAGCTGACACCTCGGGTGGCAACAGCCTGTCCGTGTGAATTTCCTTCCCTGATCTCTCTGCACAGTTGCTTTTCTGCATGTGCAGGAGAGAGCAATCAGAAGAGTTTCTCTGGTGATTATCTTTCCATACTGAGTCACATAATTTCACATAATTGCCGGGTAAAAGCTGCTCAGAAAGAGAAGCCACGAGCTGATGATATAGCATCACGCTATATTATTTTTGATTCCACGAAGCAGTGAGGTAGATCAGAATACCCAGTTCTATTGTGAAAATAACTCAGAAACAACCTCCCTTTAAAATGCACAAGGTCCAAATTACAGGGAAACATCCTCATCTCATCCTCATCTCTGTCTCACTCAGCCCCCAAGGCCTCGCTTCCCTTCCCTGGCATCCCACCTGCTTGCCCTCCTTAGGGTTCAGCCCATCAAAAATGTGCCCAGAGGGATCACCAAGGCCTGGGTCCTGGCAGGATCCCCAAAGAAAGATAAGAAAGGACATGCCGGAAGGGGACCTTTATGGGGTCACAGAATGCCTGGAAAAGTCAGTGTTAGTCGTTCAGTCAAGTCCGACTCTTTGTGACCCTAGGGACTCCATCGGGCTCCTCTGTCCATGGGATTTTCCAGAATACTGGAGTGGGTTGCCATTCTCTTCTCCAGGGAAGCTTCCTTCTCCCACATTACGGGCGGATTCTTAACCATCTGAGCCACTAGTACCTGGGCCTCATTGTTTACCCTAGACTGTTATTGCATGCCAAGGGATAGGATTTAGCCTATGATGTATCCAAATCTTTGGAACAAAGAAGCCTGTTAAAAGAAGATTTTGCTGTGTATAAATAGGATATAAGCATGATGTGAGGTATACCAGATGGACTTAGAAACACTGAATGCCAGTGAGTTAGAATGATTGAGATGAAAGCTCTTTATCTGAGGAATCTGAAGTGCCAACAGAGAAGTGATGTAGCCAATGCACCTACCCAGAACTCACACCCCCAGCTCCTGCCTGCAGCTCTGATATGCTGGGGCTGGGCTCTGGGCAGGCCAGGACTGGAGGAGGGGTGTACCATGAGGGAAACAAGCAGGCTGGGCAATGCCTGAGGGTGCTCCGGCAGCCTGGCTGGAGCCAGGAAAGAAGCCAGGCACGTACGGGAATGCAGTGACCAAGGCAGAGAGGAGGGACCGAGGCAGAGGAGAGGAGGGAGGAGAGAAGCACTGACAGGCTCCTGGCTCTGCACGAGAAGATCATCTTTAGGGATGTCTTTGGTGGTCCAGTGGGTAGGACTCTGCACTTCCACTGCAGAGGGCACGGGTTCAGTTCCTGCTTAGGGAACTACGATCCCACGTGCTGTGTGGCTTGTCTGAAAACATAAAGACTGCCTTTGGTTGGTCAGATGTCAGGGGGCCGTGCTGGCTTCTGGGAAGGCAACTGATAGAACCACGGCCGCAAAGGGTCTTCAGAAGGCTTGGAGGCCAACACCCCACTCTCTCAACAGGAGGCAAAGAGATGATCAGAAGAGTCCTTTCTGATTATTCCGGCTGTGCTGTGTGGGTGAGTTGGTAAAGAATCTGCCTGCAATGCAGGAGACCCGGGTTCAATCCCTGAGTCAGGAAGATCCCCTGATGAGCCCACTCCAGTATTCCTGCCTGGGAAAATCCCATGGATAGAGGAGCCTGGCAGGCTATGGTAGATGGGGACGCAAAGACTTGGACGTGGCTGAGCAGCACACACACACTTATCACTGTAGCATAGATCTGAACGGTCTAAGGTGGGGCTAAGGACTGAAAGCAGAGACTAAAAGTCATCGCAGACAAACTGGTCTGATTTATGGGGAAAGAGGTGGATGCTTTACATTCCTAAGACATTAGTAAATCTTACTGTTTGGGAGGAAAATACTATAGAGGCAAGAAGTCTGATGTTTTTGGAGTCAGGGGCCTGGCTCCAGCAGCCCTTTCAAGCCTCGTTAGCATCTGTTTCTATGAAAGGGTCATGCGTGCCCTCCATGAATGGCATCTTTGGTCCTCAGTCATACGTGCTCAGGAATGAGGCTTAGGTGTATGGTCAGTATAATCTGGTGGGTTAGGCCCAACTCCCGGCCCGGCTCTGAGGTGTGCTGTGCTTTCATGAGAACGTGGGTGACATCATGCCTCCAGGCCACACAGGCTGGAGTGTTGTCTTTGATCTTCTCTGGCACCTCGTCTGCCCCCCTGGTCTTTACACTCTCCATCCCCGCCGGGGCAGCCAGGCATCCTCTGCACTCAAGCAAACCATCACCTCCACTCACATGCAGCTGCCCTTCTCTCTAAACTGCTCATCACCTTTTGCTTCCCAACTTAGATGCTTTGATTCAAAGCTCTCTTGGGATTTTATGTACAGGAGAAAAAGAAAGCAATCAAAAGGACAGTTGTCACCTACTTGTTCCCGAGGGTATTTTGGTGTCCTTCCTGACTGAGCCCAGCACTCCGCTCCACCTTCTCTGTCCCAAGCTGCTTTCAGGATGGGGAGAGTCTGTCCCCTGCTTCATGACCACGTGACAAGTAGCCTGGAACAGAGGCAGGGACCACACCGCAGCCTCAAACTCCCACAGTGTGCCCTATACTCTTGGACCTTGAAGCTCCAGAGATCAGTTATCACCAAGTTTCATCATCTGTTTTTATAAAATGCAAGGTGATTCTTCTCTATCTTTGGCCCCTTTTGGAAGGTTCAAGGGGGCTTCTCTAGTGGCTCAGTGCTAAAAGAAGATCCCCTGGAGAAAGAAGGGGCAACCTAGTCCAGTATTCTTGCCTGGGAAATCCCATGGACAGAGGACCTCCATGGGGTCACAAAAGAGTCCAGACGTGACTCTGCAACTAAACAACAGAAGGCTCAAAACTCCCTTTCCTCATATAGCTGCAAGATACAGCTGCAGCTTTCTCGACTGGAGAGCCGCCATACAATGCTTCTCCCAGGCCCATCTGCATGAGGCAAAACCCTGGAGCCAATGGCATGAACCTCAGGGACACTGATGGCTGGAGCTCCTGCAGGTACACAAGCCCCGCCCCACTCACACTGCACACTTCTGGGGGCAGAAGCCTGGACTGCAGTGTGAAAGCAGATGTGGAACCAAGACAGGTGAGTTTTCTAGGTGAGTCGTCCAGCGGTGAACCTGGCTGTAGGCATAAGAAAGTCGCTGGTGACTGGCAGTTTGGGAGTCGATGGGACAGAGCCCTACTGGGAGCATTGGAATCATTCCATGGACTCTATAGAAGGAAAGGAGAATGCTGGGATGGGAAGCCCATAGTTACAGCCCAGCTTGGGGCCAGGATTAGATATAAGAAATGATAATAATAATCATGATAAACAGGATATCGGCCAGGTACTAGTCTTACTACTTTAAATATTCATTCTCATTGAATCTTAAAAATAGCCTGGAAAATATATGTTTCCATCAAACCCATTTTAAAGGGAAAGAAACTGAGGCAGAGAAAGAATGGTCCCTTGGTAGATGAGAGCTGGATTCCATACTTCTGCCCAGCTCAGTCTGCCTCCCTGCTGAGGGAAGGGTAAACTTCCTGCTGTGAGCCCTGGACTCCAGCGCCCCCAGCCCCACACCCCAGGGGAGGGTTTACACCCACTCAGGGACAAAGGCCGCAACGGGCCACCTGCACTGCTGCTCCCAGAGGGCTCATGGCCTGGCAGCTGCCACTCCAGTCCTTGCTGCTGTCCCCATCCAGCGGGCTTAGGCTGCAAGGCGCAGGCCCGGAGAGAATCAGATGAACTCTGCAAAGAGGGGGCTCCCGCCTCTGGGTAAACATCTACCAACCAAGTCCTAACATCGCTGGCCTCAAACACACCCCTGACAGAAAGACACAGTGGAATTCACAGTGTCTGCCAGCTCACACCCAAGAGAGAATTTCTATTCCCTTGTGGATAGAGTTGTTCACTGGAGAAGGTGGGTTTTGTTGTTTTTTTTTTTTTTTGCTAACAGAGTATGGAATTTGTGCAGCTGTTTAGGTCAGAGTTGACAGCACAGCATGGAGGGATCTGGAGGATCAGCCAACTCCGCTGCCCACTTTCCAAGGCTATTATAAAAGTCAAGTGAGGTAATAAACCTGAAGGTCTTTTGTAAACTGTAAAGCTCGGTGATAACAATACCTAACAGCTATTAGGCATTCACGGCATGCCAAGTACTGTTCTAAGTGGTTTATTGTACTAACTCATTCAATCCTTATGGTAGTTCTAGGAAATGGCTCCATTTATGATTATCCTCATTATACAGATGGAGAAACTGAGACCAGAAAGAATAAGCAACTTGTTTAAAGTCCTAGAGCCAGAAGGCAGCGGAGCCTGGATGTAAATCCAATCAATCTGGCTCCTGCTCTCAGTCTCTCCACCATCCTCCCTCTCTGCTACTCAGTGGCTTCGGGGTCTTGAACAAGTCACTCTACCTCCTGGAGTCTTTGCTTCTGAAACTAAAACAGGAATCTCAGGAGCTGTGAGGATTAATGAACTAGCCTCTGTGTATAAGCAGTTATCATTCGCCTGTATCTGTCTCTTTGGCATCTCCTTTGGAAGAGTAGACAGCTCCTCCCCAACTCCAACCCTGACGGTCTACTGGAGGCTGCCAATTGCAGCCCCTCCCTTGTTGCTAAAAGGACTGGGTTTGAAACTTCAGTGTCCCTCAGGGGTTGTCACATAGTCTGGAAGCAATAGAAGAGGGTTCATAGCAGCCAAGGTGGGCAATCTGGTGCAGAAAAGTCAGGCAGCAACTCACCAGGGAAAAGCTGGCAGGAGAGAGAAGCAGGGAGAAGAGATGGGGAGAGGGTCCCGGCCAGGTGAGCTCTGCGCTCCCACAGGCTCCCTGCCTTGCCTCACTCAGACGCAATGGTTTGGATCATTTGCAGTGAAAGGGTACCATGTCACAGCAGGAAGTCTCTGCCTGGTAAATAGCAAGTGCTTTTAAAAGTATCAACTGCTGATACTATTAATATCATCATTCCCCCACCTCCCTCCTCAGCTTCCGCCTTGATTTTCTAGCTTCTCTTGGGAAATGGGGAAGAGAAACAGAGAACAGAGCTGGGGAAAGGCCCGAGTGGCCTCCTTTCACTTCCCTCCACCCCTGGAAGTCTCCAGCGTCCCCACAACGGGCGGGGACAGGCCTTGGTCCACAGCAGAAGCAGGCAGACCCCGGCTTAGCAGAATCAAAAGGCCTCCAGGGGCCCCTGCCCTCTCTTCCTTCAGAAAAACAGGCTGCATTACCCAGGGCTGCCGACAGGTGACGTGAGGAGCACAGATCTGCCTGGGGCAGCGGAGGCGGGTAACGTGCCCTCCCAGCCCCGCGCGCCCCCCACCCAGAGACCCAGAAGCAAGATAGAGGACATGAGACAGGAAAGGAAAGAAATCTCAGAGAAGAGAAGCTGACCAGGGGAGGGAGCCCAAAGAGAAGTGCAAGACAAGCAGGCAAAGCGAAAAGGAAGAGGCTCCGGGACAGAAAGGAGGCTGGCCAAGGAGAGGAGCAACAGAAGGTAAGATGGTAGGATGGCATCCCCAACTCAATGGACACCAACTTGAGCAAACTCTGGGAGATGGTGAAGGACAGGGAAGCCTGGCGCGCTGCAGTCCATGGGGTCACGGAGTCAGACACGACTTAGCGACTGAACAACAAAGAAAAGGCGCTCCTGATGGAAACTGAACAAGGGTTGGACAAGGTGGCAAAGCAAGGAGAGGTTGGAGACTGCTGAGAAAAGAAATCTGCTTTGGAGAAACATCACTCAAGCCTCCACGCTGTCTTCCCCCAGCTGGGCCTCCATCCTTGGCTCCCCTGGAGCCTTCACCACACCCTGCCTGTCCCAGTCACACCAGTGCTCCAAAGAGCAGGGGAAGGAAAATGTGCCCGGGTTGGGTGTGGAGAGAAGGGTCAGCAGACAGCAGCAGCTCCTGGGAAAAGCCAGTTCACATCCCGCTCTGGCTGCAGGGCAGCTGCCCAACAGGAAACACAGGGTCTCTGCTGTCCCAGCAGCCTGCTGGGCAGTGGCCAGGGGCCTGAGGCTTAGCCCTGGTGGACCTCAGGTGCCCCACCCCACGGTCAGCACACCTGGTCTTCTTCCTAACCCAGAGGCCTCCCAGGAATAAGCCACTGCCTCCCGCAAGGGGCCGCTTCAAGCTGTCTCCCTAGGAGGCCTAGGCCCTGAGACTCCCGGGGTTGGGTGGGTGCCAGACAGACTTCTGCAAGACTGGGATGCTGTGCCCAGGCACCCGGGTCCTCCTGCCTCCTGGGTTTAAGGGAGATTGGAGTAAGGTCTATCGGACCAGAGACTCCTGTCCTTCAGCCTCAGACCCTCGAGTGTACCTGTGGCAGTCATAAGACAAAGGAGGACCTACTGTGTTGGGTATGATCCACTCACCCTGCTCCCTGCCCATGATGGCTGAAGGGCATGATCACAGTGATAGTGGCGATGCCCCTAACATCAAACATCTGTAAGACACCTGACTTACCAGACAACTTCACAAGCATCAGCTCAAAGGAACATCACAGCTGCAGGAGACGTTGGATACCAGCACCATTTTACAGATTCGAGAAGGTGAGGCTCAGAGTTACGTTACTTGTCCAAGGCCCCACAGCTAACAATGGCACTGCTGGCATCGGCCCCTAATTCTGTGGATGCCACATGCTAGGCTTTTTCCACTCTTCCCTGCTGCCTCCCTGGCAAGTGCAGCAATGCATGGGCGCTGAGGGAAATAAAAATGCTGACCTTGATTTGAGACCAAGTAGGGCTCATTGGATGAAGTGGTCTGACCCAGTCCAGGGGAGAAAAAACAGGACGAGAGAATAACCCAGATAAAATTCAACAGCTTTAACGTTGATGCCGATGATGTCATTTTCTTCCCCTTTCACAGTTTCCTCCCCAGCTCTGTTCTGTCCATTATGACTGATGTGAAGGCTGGGACCCCGGAGCCCCTTCGGAGGCAGGAGGGCTGGCTCATCCGCTCGACCCCAGCTGTTCACAGGTCTTCCTGTCACTCACTCTCAGCTGAGCTTCACACCAGCACGGGCTGTCTTCTCTCCCTCCCAAGCCTCCCCACAGTACCTGCTGGACACCCTGCGGCTCTCTGCCCTGCAGAACATCTGCATCTATGCAGGAAGCAAGACAGTATCCCAGACGGGTGGTAGGAGGTCCTGGCCACTGGAACCAGGCTCACAGGGCATGCCAACAGAACTACCAGCCCAGCAACTGACAGCCTTCAGAGCAGGTTGCCAAGCTGCAGACCCCCCCCTCCCATTTTTTTCTGGTCTGGCTCAAAATGAGATTAAGGTGTAAAACTAAAATAAAGACAATCCCTACTCAAAAATATATCCACACCTGCAACATTCTCCCAAGGAGAGAGTTCTTAATTCCACCTAACGTTTTGTTTGAAAGGTAAATACTTCCAATCCTAACAGTTATTTACATCTCGGCCCAAGTTATTGAATTAGATTGATTTCCAAACAGCTGAGATCTGCCTGCATTTAGGTGGAGAAATTGGTGGAGAAAAGGAGATAAATTTTGGAACGAGGAGTAATTTTGGAAAGAATGGTAACATTATTCTTCCAGGAACCAAATTAACAACAGGTACTGATGGCCTCCTCTTGCCAAGGACCTCAGTCATCACTGGGGGAGCTGCAGCAACAGAGTCCCTGCCTTATGGAGCTTACAGTCTCACTGAGCTCACAGGGTTCGCTCCCTGCCTCCAGAACACCACGTCCTATCTGTGGCAAAGTCCTAGCCATGCTTACTCCTGTAGGATCTCTGTAAGTTTCTCTTCCACTGCTGACTGTAGTTCAGACCCTCATCACTGCTCCCCTGGGCTGCTGTGGTACCTTGCATAACACGGTAGTGCCTGCGTGCTCAGTTGCTTCCGTTGTGTCCGACTCTTTGTGACCCCATGGACTGCAGCCCGCCAGGCTCCTCTGTCCATGGGATTCTCCAGGCAAGAATACTGGAGTGGGTTGCCACGCCCTCCTCCAAGGGATCTTCCTGACCCAGGTTTTGAACCCACGACCCTTAGGTCTCTTCCACCGGCAGGAGGATTCTTTACCACTAGCGCCACCTAGGAAGCCCAACACTGTCATGGCTGCACCTGTCTTTCACCCTCTCCCTATAATCTGTCTTGGACATTAATTGGGCTGTATGATTTAATACACCGAATGCATATGCTGATCACTGCTCTGTCAAACGCAAGTGTATTCAAGGTGTTTCCATACCCTAATTACTTTTTAAAAAATCAAAACTTTTTAGCCTGGCAAATAAATACCTCTATCTCTTTTCTACCCTTCTAGTATTTCCTCCCAGTACTTTCGCTAAGATGATGTACTCCCATCCCCCACCACACTGTATCGAGCGCCAAGCCACTGAGTATGCTCTTCCCTCCACTGAGCACAGCTTTCCCTTCTCTGTGTAGTCCAGTTCTCAATCCTGCATCTTAGGATCACATGTAGAGCTTTTGCATCATCATCATCATCATAATAATGGGGGTCAGCTAAGTCCCACCAAGTTCTGAACTCTGGGGGTGTGACCGAGGCATCAGTCATTTTTAGAACCCCTCACTCATTCTAGGGCTTCCCCAGTGGCTCGGGGGTAAAGAATCCACCTGCAGGCAGGAGACTCGGGTTTGGTCCCTGCATCGGGAAGATCCCCCGTAGGAGGCATGTCTCCCCACTCCAGTACTCTTGCCTGGAGAATCCCGTGGACTGAGGAGCCTGGCAGGCAACAGTCCATAGGGTCACAAGGAGTCGGACACGACTGAAGCGACTGAGCAGGCAACACACACACTCATTCTAACATGCAGCCAAGGCTGAGAAACGCTCTTTGTCCAACTGCCACTCCAGCCCAGGACTGAACTGTAGGCTTCTTTCTCCAGACTCAAAGAGCACCAGTGATCTGTCATTAGCACTGACTTGCCACCCAACACATTCTGGTTTACGCTCCCTTTTTAACAAGGTTCTCCTGCCTGGAAGGCCTCTGTTACCCCATGACTTGTAAGAGCTGGGTTGGTGCAGACAGCCACGGAGTGCTGGCTGACAGGCTGATGTTTGTCTTGAGGAGGGGAAAGAGCACAGCTCCTATCACCAGGCTTTGGGACTGTGCAGAAGTGGGGGTGCTGAGAGGGGCTGGAAGCCTAGCCCTCCCTGTCAGGATCAACAGGGATGTATCATGCTGCGGGTACACACCCTTGATTTGGTGTGATGAAAATCACACTTTACCTCTATGATCTTTCTCCACCAAACCCGTAAGCCAAGAAAAACATCAGATAAAACCCCACTGAAGGGTATATCTACAATATTATCTGACCAGTCCTCCTCAAAACTCTCAAGGTCATTAAAAACAAGGCAAGTCTAAGAAAATGTCACAGCCACAGAGCCTGAGCAGACATAACAACTAAATGGAATGTGGCCATCTGGATGGGATTCTGGCATAGAAAAAGGACATTAGGGGAAACCTAAAGAAACCGATGGTCTTTAGCCAGTAATAATGTATCAACAGTATTTCATCAATTGTAACAAATATACCACACTAAGTAAGACAGTAATCAGGAAAACTGCGGGCAGCTTGTGTTGGAACTGTCTGTACTAGCTGTTCAGTTTTTCTATAAATCTAAAATTTTTATTTAAAAAGTCTTTAAAAACAATTTAATAAATGTTTAATTCCATTTAAAAAACAAAACAGCTCCCCACTCCCCATCAAGCCCACGTCTGGTCATCTTCCCGGCAAGCAGCGTGGGGCCCTAGGCCCTGCTGGTGGTGTCCGACGCTTCTGTGATAGGGGCTGGGCTTCTACGGTTCAGAACCACAAAGCCAAAAACCCAGCAATGGCTTTTAAAGCTGCCTTTTAAAACAAGTGCTTTGGGTCCAGCTAGAGGTCATGGATGGATCTGTGGGCTGCAGAGGAAAATGCAGGTCTTCCCTTGATTTGCATGTTAAATGCTCATCAAACAAGCATTAAACATCAAGTATTCTGTTTAACAGCCTAACTGCAAAATTCCTGAGAAGGGCTGAAGAGCATAGGGAAGTCAAAGCCTGGGGCTGCGGAGAGAGCAGAGAGTGGTGATATTCTAATAGGCTGAGGGGCTCGAGGTGGCTGCAGTCAGATCACTGAATCCCTGCACTGCCCTGAGGCGGCTGGACCGCTGACTGCTCGGATTGCTGATTGCTGCGGCTGACGCCCACCAGGGTGGCCCCTTCCTCCCAGGCCCCTCAGGCCTGACAGGGGCTCCTTGAGAAGCCCCACCTCTGGGTCTGCCCCACCATCCTTCCGTCATTGGGGAGGGCACCACCCCCCAACAGCAGGGAGGCTGCGAGGTGGGCCTACTGGCCCCCATGATACAGAGCTCTTCCCAGTCCTCAAGCCCAGGCCCCATCCAGCCCGGTTGCACAGGGGGCATGGGAGGGACAGAACCCCTTTATCAAATACAGAGAACTGTTTGAACAAGGAGGCACCTTTATCTTTAACGTGGAATTACTTCTGAGGAAAAGGAAAAGAGCCGATCACGAAAAGAAATAAAGCCCTCTCTTAGAAGAGACACACTGGACTCACAAATCACAGCCACAGGCCTGGTTTCTAAAACGACTCCCTTGGAAAGACCCCAAGCTGGCTCACCAGCAGAGTCGCGGGGACTTGCTGCTACCCACAGCCCTCCCACCCCCACCCCCCAC
>SJYC01040243.1:0-23245 GCA_006408675.1 Madoqua kirkii | reverse complement strand
GAGTCAGGGAGCGGGATTCACTGCCACCTGCCAGCCTGGGGGCCCACGGCCCTGCCCCCGAGGGGACCTCAGTCTAGTTCCAGGGAGTCAGGATGGTGGGCCGCGGTGCACAGAAGCCCCAGGCCAAGGCCCTGGCAGGCCGGGCGGGCATGAGCAAGTGAGTCAGGCCAGCCATGGGATCACCTCCCCATGCCTGCTGACAAAGGACCATTCAAGAGAGGCCAGACAAACAGTCCCAGCAGTAGAAACAGAAACTCAGAGCAGCTGCCAGGCCCAGAGGCCCAGGGGCCAGGCCCATGAGACCCTGCCCACAGGCAGACCTCAGGATGAGGCCGCCTGACTGGCCCTTCCACTCTCTCTGCCCAACAGCCCACTGCCCTGAGAGCACAGCTCTGGGTGGCCAGTTGAGCCCACAGGGCACTTTGTCTGTGCTCACACTGACTTGCCTGGTGGTGGAAATGACATGGGATGATCCCTGACCTATGGGCCCATATACCTGGAAACCTGCCGAACCCGGTCACTTGCCGACGTGGAGGTTTACCTGACCTTGTTTGTCTCAGCTTCAGGAAACGTACTGTCTCCTCCTTCCTGTTACATGCCTCATTGCCCCAATCCCCACAGAGCCAAGGCCCACGCCTCTTTCCAGGTCTCCTCCATCAGACTATGAGCTCTGTAGAAGGGAGGCAACTTCTAGCATTCTCTGAATCTCCAACACTTTGCAGAGAGACTGCTCAGTTAATGCTAATGACTGAAGGATCAGACGTTCAGCACCATTATCCTTTTAAGTCAAATCCAACCTAAGCTCAAAACAACTCAAGGATCTGTGTGGAATTTTAAAGGAATTTTTAGACTTTTTCAGTGTTCCCCTCCCCCCATTTCCTCCTGCCCACTCTCCAGGTCTCCATCAAATCCCAGTCACCAAAACACTATGATGAATCAGCTTCCCTCCATTGCCTTCAGTCCTTAAGCACTTCCCAGACCTCCTGAGCTGTGCTCATTCACTCAGTTGTGTCTGACTCTTTACGGGCCAATGGAGGGTAGCCAGCCAGGCTCCTCTGCACACGGAATTTTCCAGGCAAGAGTACTGGAGTGGGTTGCCATAGCCTCCTCCAGGAGATCTTCCCAACCCAGGGATCAAAGCTGCATCTCTTGCATCTCCTGAATTGGTAAGAGGATTCTTCACCACTAGCGTCACCTGGGAAGCACCCCCCAAGACCTCCAATGAGGTCAAATTCCTAGTTTTCAAACTCTACCAAAGGAACAGGACAAACTGAGATGACTCATAGGCAGAAAGGAATGTACACTTTAGGTGTGTGTGGTGTGCACCTGGGGGGCCAGTGACAGGTGGGGGACAGCCTGGAGGGGCGAGTGGGCTTTCAACATGCCCTGGTGTGTGAGGACTCTTTCCCACACGTGTTCAATTTATAGATGCTCACTGGGCTTGCTCCACGTCTAACACCATGCCCGCCCCCTTGCCTTTGAAGAAGCAGGAAAGGGTGTGGGGAGCAGGCATGGACCTAAGTAGCTAAGTGCAGGCCCAGTGGGAGTAGCCTTTAAGGGAAGAAGCAACAGAGCATTTCAGGGATACCAGGAAGAGGAAAGTTTGTCTGTTTACTAAGAAATGTGCAGACTCTTTGCAATCGCATGGACTGTAGCTTACCAGGCTCCTCCATCCATGGAATTTTCCAGGCAAGAGTACTGCAGTGGGTTGCCATTTCCTTCTCTAAGAAATAGAAAAAGCTATCTTAAAGAATGAGCACTGGAGAGGAGTCTCAAAGGACACTGTAATGAGTGGTACGTTGCTTCAGTTGTGTCCAAGCCTCTAAGACCCTATGGGCTACTGTAGCCCCATCAGGCTCCTCTGTCCATTGGGTTCTCCAGGCAAGAATACTGGAGTGAGTAGCCATTCCCTTCTCCAGGGGATCTTTCTGACCCAGGCATTGAACCCTCATCTCTTATGTCTCCTACACTGGCAGATGGGTTCTTTATCACTAGCGCCACCTGAGAAGTCCTAAAAAATTGGAAAGAAATTCTAATAATAACAACAATGTGTCATTACTATTATTATAGCAGTTAATATCTAGCAAGTATGTTCTATATGCTAGGCACAAAGAAGCAGTTGACATAACTTAGCCCTGCTCAATCCTCATGCCCATTTGACAGATAAGGAAACTGAGGCTTAGAAGAGTTAAGCAAGCTAGGAAGCGTCAGCAGCCAGATTAGACCCCAAGTCTGTGCATCTCCAAAGGCGACCATCCCCTGCTCTGCAGGCCGAAGTAAGGGTTCATTCCTGCTAGGGCCTGAGCAGAGGCAGAGGGTAGGAAGTCCAAGGCTCGGGATGATCACATGGAGAAGATGCCTGGTGCGATAGCTGCGGCCGGGACCCAGAGAGCTTCAAGGGCCACAGCCAAGCACCTGTCCCCACTAACAGGCACGGAGAGGCTGGAATACTGGCCCACAGGATCAGTGGTAATTAAAAGCAAGAGGGCTGAGAAAGAGGAAGGAGAGAGAGCCCATCACCATGGTCCGGGTGAGAGACTGCAGCTGGGTGAGGTGAGAGGGTGCAGGGAACCTGTGAGCTCATGCCTATGTGTCAGGTATGGATATTATGTATGAGTGAGAAGGGGAGAGAGAGTACAAGTGTGAGCCACACGTGAGCGAGTACAGGGGCCCTGCTTGTTGAAGATGGAGGTTGGGGGGGGGGCTCCTTCTGGGTGGGAGGTCGAGTAAGGTCAGCCAGGGAGAAAGGGAGGGACCAGGAAGGAGCACTCAGAAAAATAAAACCATCATCTCAGAGGGCTCTGGGTGCTAGAAAGCCCACAGGGCCTGGCATAGGGAAGGGACTCAGTTAACAACTGTTAAAGGGATGTATGATGTTAAGACCTTGCTTCTGGTCCCCTCCAAGGACTAGCTTTGCCCTCCAGCCACGTGAGGGTCACTGTCATTCTAACTAGACCCTCCCCCCTCCCTGGCCCCAAATCAGAGCTTCTGGGCTGCAGCAACCACATTCCCACGGCCCCAGCCTGGTCCCCTGGGCCCCAGGGCTCCTCCTGAGCCTCCCGCTCCCCAAGTCGTCTTTGTAACAAGTGTGTTCCTGTGTGGGCTCCAGGCTGACTTCATACTTTCCCAGGTCAGAGTCTCCCCACCCCCTTCCCATTCCAGGACAGAGAAGATGCTGCAAATTGGATCCAAGGTTTTGTTTCGGCTAGAGATAGTCTGCTTCTCATCAGAGACAGACAGCCCTGACCAGCGCCTCCTGTCACGCTCTCCAGTTGCCCCGAGGCTTTCTGTCCAGAGGATTCATAGACTCAAATGAATCTGGCCTCGCCCCTCCAGAGACCACATCTCCCAAGACTCCACCAGGCCCCGGTTATTATCCTAGCAAAACAGACCAAGTGGACATGGTGTCCAGGAGGGTCAGGGGCTGCAGCCTGGGAGAGAAGAACTCAGTCTCGGATTCTTGAGCACCTCCTGTCTCACAGGGTGAAAGGGGAGCCTTCTCGGGGTGACCACAGACTAGCCCCTTCCCTGCTCTGCTCAGCTACAACCCTGTTATAAAATTATAAGCACAGTTTGGCACCTGGAGAGAAAAGGGACCTTTTTCAAGACTGTACAGTCTACAAAAACTGGGAGGAAAATAAATGTCTTAGAAATCATGAAATCTGACCCCTCTACTGCCAGATGAGAAAACAGAGGCCTGAAATCATGGAGGCTTTTGGGTTCGATCTGTGGTCAGGGAACTAAGCTCCAGAATGCTGCATGGTGTGGCCAAAAACTAAAAAAGATAATAAAATCATGGAGGCTTTCAGTTGCTGGAGATCAGTCTAAGCCATTCCTGACTATCACCAGAAACCCAGTTTGCATCTAAAAGGGCTATCTGTGATATGAATGCACTCCCCCTTGGAGCACAGCCAGGACTACCCTTGGGTCTGCACCCCCAGGCTCACCTCCTTTACGCTGCAGGCAAGGGCGGGGCCTCTCATGACTAGTCTGCATCCTCAGGTGCTCAGGCAGAAGCTGGTGGGTGATTTGTTTGACAATGAGTCCTGGGGGCTGCCTGGCACAGTCTGCCATCCAGATGGCTGCCAGCAAGGCCCAACAGGGCCAAGGGCCAGGCTCTGCTTACAGGATCCAGGATCCAATGCTCTGGCTTCCCTATGGCTGCGGGAAGTTTCCAGGGTCTAGGGAACTGCCTCTGCTCCCTCTTCTCCTGGCCACATTCTCCAAGAAAACAGAAGGAAAACAGAAGGAAGCATCCACTAGGGCACCCACACTTTGAAAGGGACATGGTAGTCCCCAGAGGATTGCTGGCAACAAAGAAAAAAGGCAAGTGAAGCAAGTGATGTGCAACAGGAAGTGTGTGTGTTGCGGGGGTGGGGGTCAAAAATCCTGGCTAAAGAGTCAGAGGCCTCAGCCACAGTGGAGTGTGTGACCTCTGAGCCTCAGTTTTCCTATTTGCATGATGTTCCGATCGGACGTCCCCCTTCCGGCTCTGAGAAATCTAGGATTCTGAGGTCAGGGACTCTGTCTTCCTCGTGACCCTGGCAATGAACACACAGTAGGTACTTAAAGAATTCACTGAATAATTGAATGAAGTGGGGCCCAAGTCAGTACAAAGATCACAAGTTGGCCAGAAAGGAGACGCTGGCCTCTAGAGTCTATCACCAGACCCGGAGAGAAGCTACAGGTCTTGGGAAAGCTCTAGCAATCCAGGAGCCCTTGGCAAACTGCCTTCCTGTTCGAGACACACAGATGTGTTTGGAAGAGCCAAGGAGAAAGCAGGAAAGTGTCCCTGGGGGATAGAGGGCAGCCTGGACACTCCTTCCCCGCCCATCGTCACCCTAGAATACTTTCTAAATACACCTGGCTCCTCTCTTGCTGGCTCCTCCTCCCAACCCTCCTCAAGGCTGTCTCTTCTCCCTGCCCTCCCCTCCTCTCCTAACAGTCACACCTTTCCTCCTTCCTTTGCGGAGGTTCAGAGCCTCAGCAGGTCTTGGAGCTGCCTGATCCTGTGTTAGGCAGGAAGGATCAGGGGCAGAACTGAGATTGCTAAGAGGGGCCAGGAGCTTCAGTCTCTCTTAGGGTCAAGGCAGGTAGGAAGCAGTGGGGAGAGATTTAAATAGTCAGAGATTTAAATTCTGGTCCATCTAGCATGCAGGAGAGGGGCTCCCTAGCCTTGTGGGTTGTGTGCTGTGGTTTGGTACATGCATGGTGTATTTGGTGTGTACATGGTGTACATGTGATATATGCGTGTGCTGTGTGTTTATGCAGTGTGTGTGGCAAGTAGGTGTTTGTCTGAGTGTGTGGGTGGTGTGGTGAGCATGCATGTTTGGGGTGTGTTTGTGATGTGTACTGTTGAGGGAGCTGGAGTGGCTAGGGGTGACATCAGTGTGAGGTGGGAGCTAGCATCTCAGGGTCTCCTACCCAGAGAAGTCAGGGGTAATCAGTATCTAGGCAACCATATTGGGGGGAGGGGAGGAGATATGGAGGTGAGGAATGGGCAGAAAAGGAGGGAGGCTGAGAACTGAAAAGGGGTTTCCATGGTAACTACTGGGCAGGTCACGTGAAAAAGGCCAAAGCAGAAACAGATATAGCATCAGCACATACACACGATGAGGCCACTGGGACCCCAGAGTGGGGGCCCTTCCCCGAAGACATGGGCTGCCCACTGATCCATCTCCAAACCTGGAAATCTGGGCCTAGGCAGAGCACACGATGCCAAGAAAACAAAGGAAGTGGAGACAGAGGCCACACTGGCAGGGAGAAGCCCTGGAAGCCACAACCGCTGAGGCTGGATGTGGGCAGCGGGGGCCTGGCCAGGCCCATTCTCCAGCACGCCTGCTCCCAGCTCCCACCCTCGGGTGCTTCCTCTACCAGCCACCACTTGTAAGAGCCCAGAATCAAGTGCCAGGAGCCCCTTCCAACTCGGCAAGGAAGCCCAAGGGACACAATGGGGAAGGCTGTGCCAAGGCCAGCCGTGCTGGGGAAAGAGGGCAGGGTGGCAGGAACGGAGGGAGTGAGGCAGGGGACCAGGCACCCCACCCTCGGAAGAAGCCAGGACGGGGTAGACAAGAGGAGAGGAACACTGATGCACTCTCATGAACCCCATGCCCTGGAACGCCAGCCCTTTTCCTTGCCTGCCCCTCCTCCCGGTGCCCACTGACCAGCCCCAGCTCCCCTGTCCTCCAAGCGCCAAATCAGCAAGTCCCATTTTGCATGGCTCATGTGTGCACACTCATGGCCAGCCACCTCCCCTCGTCTTCACAACCGCACACTCAAGTGTCCACAGCTTCCAAGTAACAAAGGGAAAACTACCCCGCCCTGGTACGAGGAGAGCAGCCCTTTCCCCTTCTCCCAAAACCACAGACCCAAGCTCCAGGCAGCAGCAAACGCCTTGTCCGAACAGCTTCACCTCCACCGCCACCGCCTGTCTCCCCCGTCGGCCGCCCCTCTTCTCTTCCGACGCCCACCTCCCCTTTGGGTTTCCATCTCCTACCCGGTCTCCGCTGCCCTAGCGGCGTGCCTAGAGAGAACCGCTCACACCCATCGAAACAAACCTACCCTAGCCCCATCCTGGCGCCGCGCGATCGGTCCCCACCCCAGCCCCTCTCCCTCCTCATTAGAGGAACCCAACTTCGCCACCTCTGCAGCGGTTTACCTGCGCGGCGTGTCACCCACCGAGACAATCCCAGGAGGATGAGTGGAGTCCGGAGGAGCCTGGGAGTGGCGAGGCCGGGGGAGGGCGGTGGGCGAGGCTTTCGCCGTTTTTCCCGCCTCCCTGCTGGGAAGGGTGGGGGCGGGCTGGAGCTGCGCGTCCGGCAGGGGTGGGGAGTGGTGGGCGGGGGCTCGGCCGGGGCTGGGCTCTGGGGGCGGCGGTGTCACCGTCTGCCGGCCTCCGGGTAGCGTCGGCGCGCGGACCCCCTTCTCGCCGGGCTGCCCTCCCCTCGAGCGCGCCGCCGCCGCTCCTGGGTGCGGGCGGGATGCAAGGGGCAGGCCACTTGGAGAAGCAACAGGAGACCGCCGCCGCGGAGACGGGCCGGGGCGCGCGCATCCGCCGCCAGCTGTTGCTTTTTGGTTTTCCTAGGCTGAGGGTGGGGAGGGAGCAAGACAAACACGATGACCGAGCTAGTGTCTCTCCGAAATAGTAAACTCGGCAGGGGGCGGGGGAACGGGGAGGAGGGCGGGGAGGGGGACGGAAAAATACGAGAAAATAACCCAGCACCAGACACCGCAACCCACGGTAACTGGGAGGCTTGGCAATTAAGAGAAATGCGCACGTAAAGCACTGTCTCTTATACACATCTCCCCACCCCAGCCCCTCTCCCTCCTCATTAGAGGAACCCAACTTCGCCACCTCTGCAGCGGTTTACCTGCGCGGCGTGTCACCCACCGAGACAATCCCAGGAGGATGAGTGGAGTCCGGAGGAGCCTGGGAGTGGCGAGGCCGGGGGAGGGCGGTGGGCGAGGCTTTCGCCGTTTTTCCCGCCTCCCTGCTGGGAAGGGTGGGGGCGGGCTGGAGCTGCGCGTCCGGCAGGGGTGGGGAGTGGTGGGCGGGGGCTCGGCCGGGGCTGGGCTCTGGGGGCGGCGGTGTCACCGTCTGCCGGCCTCCGGGTAGCGTCGGCGCGCGGACCCCCTTCTCGCCGGGCTGCCCTCCCCTCGAGCGCGCCGCCGCCGCTCCTGGGTGCGGGCGGGATGCAAGGGGCAGGCCACTTGGAGAAGCAACAGGAGACCGCCGCCGCGGAGACGGGCCGGGGCGCGCGCATCCGCCGCCAGCTGTTGCTTTTTGGTTTTCCTAGGCTGAGGGTGGGGAGGGAGCAAGACAAACACGATGACCGAGCTAGTGTCTCTCCGAAATAGTAAACTCGGCAGGGGGCGGGGGAACGGGGAGGAGGGCGGGGAGGGGGACGGAAAAATACGAGAAAATAACCCAGCACCAGACACCGCAACCCACGGTAACTGGGAGGCTTGGCAATTAAGAGAAATGCGCACGTAAAGCATGAATGGCTGTGTCGTAGGCGCGCCGGTTCTGGCTGGAGTTGTCATTTTCAGCGAGAGGCCGGTGGGCTGCTGGAGGCGGGGCCTCGCCGGAACCACAGCTTTGCAGCCCTGATCCTCCTCATCGGGGCCCCTCGTCCTGCCCCAGCAGGGTCACAGTACTGCCCCCCTCCGCAGTCCACTTCTCAGGTCCAAATTCGAGAACGACAGACCTTAGTGAGATTTAACTCCTAGCTCGGCCACTCTGCCTTGATGCTACCTTGAGCACAGCACTGAAGGGCGCTCTGGAGCCTCAGTTTCCTTCCTCGTGAAATGGCGGTGAGAACACTGAGCCCCAGAGCAGAGCCCGGGAGCAGAGTGGGCGCTCAGCGAGCAGGCAGCTGCTCTAAGGAACAGGGCCTGTAGGAAGGGCTCCAGGCCAGGCGCTGGCAGAAACCACGGATTCAGCAAGGGCCGGCCACTCGGTTGGTAGCCAGGAAGCCACGCTGCCGGCCGTGAAGCTGCCCAGAAGAGCCTGGAGGGGGACCGGGCAGGGTGGAGCCGGGAATTCCTGGGAGAAGCTGCCCAAGCCTGAGCGGGGCCACCGGGACTTCCTCAAAGACCCTGTGCCCTAGCCCATGGGTACTGCCAGCCTAACCTCAACACTCCCGGCCCTGGCCCTCAGTTTTCTCATTTGTGACGTGAAGGAGAGGGACTCGATAATCCAGAACCGCCTTCCAGATGGACCCTCTGTGACTAAATTATCCTGAGAAATGCTCCAGTCTCAAAACCCCAAGGCAGGAAATAAACATGGGTTCCAGAAGGCTTTGCCCAGATGCGGAAGCCATGAGTGGCTACTGAGAAAGAGTGGGGGACGCTTGAGAGGACAAGACAACCTCCGTGAGCACCAGACCTTGGACAGAGTGGACACCTCACTCTGGCCCAGTCCCCAGAGTTCCTTGGATGCCTGTGAAAATCAAAGCTCTCGCATCAAAACCTGGCTCAGATCTCTTCTCAGATCCGTGTGGCTTTACATGGATTTGCAGGGACAAACCTTTTCCTCTACACACGAGCACTTGGTTCCAACTGCCCTTCTCCCTGTTCTTTTTGCCCTGCTCTGAGAGACGAAGCCAGATGGCTCACAAGGCCCGTGTCCTTCACAGCCATGCTCGAGTGCTACCACCTGCCACCTCACTGTGGCGTTTTTCAGAGTTTCTCCTAAGGAGACCACTTCAGAGCCCGGCTCTGCAAGTCTGTTTGACAAAGCACGGGCCGGGGAAGCAGAACTCCAAACCATGCCCCCTCTTAGTACCTGCCATTTTCTTAGCAGAGAATGCCGTGTTTGGCCAGATTACTCAGTGCCTCAGGGCAGCTGAGAGCCACAGGGGAACAGTAGGAGCTGCATCACATGTGGAAGGGCTGAAAATGTGCTTCTCCCCGATCCATCCAGGGCCACAGCTGAGGGAGTTAGGGGTGACACAGCTATGGAGTCACACAAAGCTTGTTCTGGCAAGCGTCCTGGCTCCCTTCTAGGGCAGGAAGAAACGCATCTAGCCCTGCGACACATGCGGACTCAGTGAAAAAGGTCACCAGCTGCCTCATTCTTTCCACACATTTACGGTATGAGGAGCTCCTGGGCACTGAGCCCCGGGCCAAGCTCCAGGCGCACAGTGAAGGAAAAGTCATGGCCCCTGGGAGCCAATGGGGCTTCTCTGGTGGCTCAGCCGGGAAAGAATCTGCCTGCAATGTAGGAGCCCTGGGTTCGATTCCCGGGTCAGGCAGATCCCCTGTAGAAGGCAATAGCTACCCACTCTAGTCTTCTCGCCTGGAGAATTCCATGGACAGAAGAGCCTGGCAGGCTACAATCCATGGGGAGTCGGACACAACTGAGAGACTAATACACACTAGAACCGATGCGTGAGGTGGAGATTTATCAAATAATCCCGTAGATAAATGTGTCATTAAAATGGTTTTGAGCCCTGAGGAGGTAGCATTTGAGAAGCAAGCTGAAGAGCCAGGAGGTGTTACGGAAGGGAGGTGAAGCAGCCAAGAATTGGAGTGACAGGAGGGGTTGGGCAATGATGATTCTGATAGGGAACAGAAGCCACAGGTGCAAAGGCCCTGGGGCAGAAGGTGCATGCTTGAAAGGAGCCACTGTGGCTCTGGAACAGAAGAGACAGGCTGGAGAAGGATGCAGACCCAGTCCAGGCAGGCCTGGTGGTTCCTGGGTGAATTCAAATCTTATTCTCAGGAGAATGGGAAGCCTCTGAAGGGCCTTAAGAGGGCTGTTACAAGCAAGAATTGGGGAGTGGCAGCTCTGCAGTGTGGGGGATCCCACAGTCAAAGGTGAGGAACTGTTAGGAGAGCAGGGCTCATGTGAGGCTGGGAAATGGGCCTACACCCCAATGAAGGGAGCCCTGCATCTCCAGATGCCAGGGAACAAGGAAAGAGAGGTGGGCTAGGGGGTTGGGGGGGTGGCCGGCCACAGCAACAGTAGGAGGAGGAAAGACAGAAACTGTTTCTAAAATCCTCCCCACCCCCACCCCTCCAGAATAAGAGCCACGCCAAGACTTAAGGTTTGGAAGGCCAGTGTAACTGTTCCGAGCTTACGGACTCTTCTGTGCTTTAAAGCTGAGCGAAATACCTGGCAATAGTGCAGCTAAGACCCCATGTAGATAGCACTTGCCCCCAGTTGTCTTGTACTGTGGCAGACACAGACCTTCAGCATGTCAGCAACTCAGGTCACGCAGCCATGGACAGGAGGCAGAGGGCCTGCCGGGAAAATTAAAACAGCAAGACCAGAAGCCATCCGAGGAGACCCCTGTCCTTCCTAGCAGGCCCCTTTGGGTGCTGTTTCATCCTGGGGTGCAGACTGCAGGTCCCAAGCAGACCCCGCCCGCCAGCTATTTACTCTGGGTCCATTTGTAGTATTTCTGCTTTGTTAGGAATTTGAAGGCATGCTATCCCAGACCTCAGCCAAATGCTAAGCCCCCAGATCCTAAGACAGAACTATTTCCTAACTCCTTGCTGAAAGAGTTCTGCTCACTTCAAAAGCACTCCTTGGTCATGCTCCCTTCCTCCTTTCCTGATCTTTCCCCAACTCTTCAGCTTCTCCCTCAGGCAGCTGTGTGTTGGGCTCTTTGTCCTCTGCTCTGCAGTGTTCCTGGACGGTCCAATCCACAATCATGATTTTGCCGCCCACCTGGGGCTGCTGACCCACTCGCTCAGCCTGGTCCTTACTCCAGAAACCCAGAGGAGTTATCTCCAGGGGCTCAGCGGTACTCACACTGGATCCATCTTCTGACCCTGCTTCCCCCTCCCCCCATCACTCCCCTCGCCCCCACCCCCCAGAGCTGACTCTCCTTCCCTGCTTTTCCGTGACTTTGGAAATGGCACTGCTCCAACTCTCTTACTCATCTGGAAAAATGTGCACCATCCTTATGCCTCTTGCCCCACTGCCTCTGTTCTAGGTCAGGCTCCATGATGCCAGCCTCCCATTGGTGCCTCCGCCTCAGTCTCCCCACCCTTATGCTAACTCTTGTTTGGAAATTAGTTTCTACAACACTGATATGATTCAAACCTTCGTAGACTCTGATTTTCTACAAGTTAAAATCCAGCTGCTTAAAATCCAGCATTCAGCCTTTACCACCCGACACCCACCTACCTTTTCTGCTTCATCTCCTGACCCAGTCTCTGCCCTGCCTTCCCCATTTTATCACTCTGGTCACCTCGATCCTGGCAAATGCTGTTCCCCAGACCAACAGGGCCATTCACAGTTATTCAAATACCCTACCTGCTTGCCTGCCCCTAAACTTTTGTTCATATAATCTCTGCTTAAGACATCCTGTCCCTCCCTTCTCTACTTACATGAATCACATCTACCATGCAAAGTGAAATTCGAATATCACCTTATTGAAATTAAAGCTGTCTTGTCCATGCTGCCATGAACTGCATTGTCTTTGCATCTGTGCGTGTACATACTGTAATCTGAATTTTTCTGTGTTTAATTTCATGTGTGCCACCTGCCAATAAGGAGACGCCAGTTTCATCCCTGGAGGAGGACGTGGCAACCTACTCCAGTATTCTTGCTGGAAAATCTCACGGACAGAGGAACCTGGTGGGCTATAGTCCATGGGGTCACAAAGAGTCAGACACGACTGAACACATACGCATGAGGCCCTAGTAGAATGGGAACTCCTTGAGATCAACCAGCCATCTTACTCCATTTACACACCCCACTGTCTTGCATGGTGACCCACTTATAATAAATTTAAGTCAATTACAGCTCACAAGATCCTACATGATCCTACGCTAGCCCACCTCTCCAGATGCATTTTGAACACTTTCTTCTGTGATCTCCTCCCAGGCAACAACCTTTCAGCTTAACCAAAGGGTCTTCAGAACTGGTTCCCTGAGCACTGGTACCCTGGGCTCAGACCACACCTGTGAGATGCATTTCCTTTGTTCTCTAGTCCCAAGATGAAGCTGGTACGGAAGCTAGTGCTGGTGAGGCCCCAGGCAGAGGAGAGGAGGCCAGACTGTCAGGAGAGGAGGAACAGGTAGCCCTGATGTGACATTGGGGTTGAAAAGCAGGACTTCACTGACTGTGGATGGAGCAGTAGAAACTGCAGAGGATGGCAGACACCGCTGGCTTTGCAGACCAGGTCTGCTGCTGCTGCTGCGTCACTTCAGTCACGTCCGACTCCTTGTGACCCTGTGGACTACAGCCTGCCAGGCTCCTCTGTCCATGTCTTTCTTTTCCCTTCTATCAGAACTTTTTCCTAAATCAGTTGCAACATGTTTGGTTTATTTTTTACTTATTATTTTCGGCTGTATTGGATCTGTGCTGCTTTACACAGGCTTTCTTTAGTTGCAGCGAGTGGGGGCCACTCTTTGTTGTGGTGTGCGAGCCTATTGTGGTGGCTTCTCTTGTTGCAGAGCACAGGCTCTGGGTGGGCGGGCTTCAGTAGTTGTAGCACGCAGGCTCAGTAGTTCGGGCTCACAGACCCTAGAGCATGGGCTCGGTAGAGTTGTGGTACACGGCTCTAGCTGCTGCACAGCATAAGGAATCCTCCTGGACCAGGGATCAAACCCATGTCCCCTGCGTTGGCAGGCAGACTCTGAATCCGCTGCACCACCAGGAAAGTCCTTGTTCAGCTTAAACTGCTGATTTTTCAGTAACAAAGGGCATTCATCAGGGAAGGCAATGGCACCCCACTCCAGTACTCTTGCCTGGAAAATCCCATGGACAGAGGAGCCTGGTAGGCTGCAATCCATGGGGTTGCTAAGAGTCGCAGGCGACTGAGCGACTTCACTTTCTCTTTTCACTTTCATGCATTGGAGAAGGAAATGGCAACCCACTCCAGTATTCTTGCCTGGAGAATCCCAGGGATGGGGGAACCCAATGGGCTGCCATCTCTGGGGTCACACAGAGTCGGACATGACTGAAGCGACTTAGCAGCAGCAGCAGCAAGGGCATTCATATGATCCAGTTTGGGCCAAGGAGATGGGAACAGAATTATACTGAGGAAGAATTCTAAGAAAGACACAGTGGCATGTCCCTTTTGCCCTTTGCTCTTTTCCATTTGTTCCTTCTTCTGTTCCCTTTCTTCTTCCTCATCTTCCTGCTCCTTCCCCTCCTCTTTCTTTTTTCTAAAGTAGACTATAGTTGATTCATAATATTGTGTTACTTTCTGGCATACAGCAAAGTGATTCAGTTATACATATACATGTACGTATATGTATCAGTTCAGTTCAGTTCAGTTCAGTTGCTCAGTCATGTCTGACTCTTTGCGACCCCATGAATCACAGCACGCCAAGCCTCCCTGTCCATCACCAAGGAGATCCAAGTATATATATGTGTGTGTGTATGTGTATATATATGGCTTCCCAGGTGGCTCAGTGGGTGAAGAACCTGGCCTGCAGTGCAGGAACCACAGGAGATATGGGTTTGATTCCTGGGTCAGGAAGATCTCCTGGAGGAGGGCACAGCAACCCACTCCAGTATTCTTGCCTGGAGAAGCCCATGGACAGAGGAGCCTGGTGAGCTATAGTCCATAGGTCAAAAAGAGTCAGACACGACTAAAGCAACTGAGCATGCAAGTGTGTGTCTGTGTGTGTGTGTGTGTGTATACATATACATGTATACACATATATATTCTTTTTCACATTCTTGTCCATTATAATTTATTACAAGATATTGAATGTAGTTCTCTGTGCTATCAGTAGCACCTTGCTCTTTATCTGTTTTATATATAGTAGAGGATTGATGCTGAAACTGAAGCTCCAATGCTTTGGCCACCTGATGGGAAGACACAACTCATTACAAAAGACCCTGATGCTGGGAAAGATTGAATGCAGGAGGGGAAGGGGACGACAGAGGACGAGATGGTTGCATGGCCTCACCGACTCAATGGACATGAATTTGAACAAACTCCAGGAGATGGTGAAGGACAGGGAAGCCTGGCTCGCTGCAGTCCATGGGGTCACACAGAGTCAGACACGACTCAGCGACTGAACAACAGAGTGTGTATCTGTTAATCTCAAGCTCCTAATTTATCCCTCTCCTGCTTTCACCTTTGGTGACCACAAGTTTGTTTTCTATATCTTGTCCTTTTTTGGTCAGAAACATGAGTGTGATGCCTGGAGGTAAAGCAGCTATCTTGCAACCATGAAGAAAAAAAGTCTCCAACTCAGGATAGCAGACTAGAAAGAAAGGAAGCTAGAAGGAGCCATCAGCAACATCTGAATAACCTAATTCCAAAGTTCCTGTTACATGAGAAAACTCAGCTTCTAGTACATAATTTTTTTTTTCCAGACTGAGTTTTTTTAAAAGATGAAGACAGGAGGATGGGAGTGGGGGAACATTTGTACAGGCCAGGCCTCCCCTCCCTCTGTAAGCTCTGGCCCTCCCTGGCCCTAGGCTGGAGCCTTCAAAGGGTGGGACTGCTGGAGGCTGTCAACTCACCTCTATTAGAGTGGCTCCGGCTGACAGACCCACCCTGCCCCCAGGACATACACTGACTGTAGCTGGCTTTCTGTTCCTTGCAGCCAACACAATTCTAAGAGATACAAGTGGGGAGAGCAGCCTTTAATCACGAGAGAACAGAAATTCAACAGAAGCCTTCCTCCCCTAGAAGACCTCTGCTTGCCACTCACAACCCCACGGGCACACACCTCAGAAACGTGCCAGCATATCAGAAACACAGATCTCAGCGTCTCTCTTCTTGGAGTGGATCCTGCATGGTCCCTTTCCTTCGGTATCTTTATCCAGATCTTGATTTTTGGAAAAGGAAGAAAAGCAAAGGCAGTCAGGGCGGAGGAAGTCTAAAATAAAATCTCTCCCTATCTTCCCACAGGAAAACTATGACATATGTCAGGAAGCAAGGCATGCCAAAGCATGGATGCAATTTGTTTCTAAGTGACAAATTCATCCCAGTCCCATTAGTCTGGAAAACTTAGACTGCTGCCTGATTAACTTAAACTTGTCTTGTAAGCATGTAACGTCGTCACCTTAAGGTGCTAATCTCTAATTATGAGCACACTTCTTCCAGAGCTGCTGGTTATTCAAATTGGAGCACAGGATCACTCCTTCCCACCCCCCAGCCTTTCCACTCTGCAAATATGCACCCATTTGTCTTTTCCTAGTGAATACAAATGGGAGAAAACTGAGTGATGTTGCCCTTTGGATATAATGATGTCGGAAATTCAGTTCCTAATGGCTCCCTAGACAAGACCAGAATAGCTTGTGTTTCTGTTTTCCCTACGCACAGAGGAACTGACAGCCTGTTAGCATAAGCAGGCATCTGAACTCCCTGCCCCTCCCAGCTTTCAGGCAAGAGACACCTGTTTATCATCATACACTGTCTTCCAACCCACTGGATCTGGGCTCAGAGCAGAGGCTGCAGCTGAGTTTGGGGGCCAGGAAGAACTCTAGGGACCCAGCAGGCATCTCCATTCGGTCTATAAACCAGCTTTGCAAATAGGCGATAACCCACTAGCCAGACACGTTTGCCAGGCAAGTAAGACTGTTCTGAATCCATTTATTATTTTGTGCAGCCCCAACGTCACCTCTACCCCAAAGCCTGAGCTGGAGTTTAGGGGAAAAAAAATAAAAATGATTTAGGGATGGCAGATTGTTGAACTTTTGTGTAAGGAAGTCTCACATAAAGCCTGCAGATTGACTGCCATGAGGGGAGAGGAGCTGCCATACAGGGCAAACTCGGGTACCTATCAACAACCTACATTCTCCTACAGGGGACCCAGTAGTAGCCAGAGGCCTGGCATCCTGGCCACCCATGGAGCCGCTGCCTTTCGGTTTATGATGGACTCCTGCATCCATCGAAAGCTCCATCCCTCTCAACCCTCCTGTAATCCACTTGTCTGTTTGATGATGCTCTTCGTGTAATTGCCTCTCAGAGCAGAGGCGTGTTTGATGTCTACCTTTTAAAGCATTATCTCTATTGATTTTCATTTTTCAGGCCTGGTATGGAAGCTTAGATGTAGTTAGTGGGAGATGATGGGTATAAAATGCTCCCCATTCTGACCGTTTATTCTAACAGTAAATATTTATATAGCCCTTGGCACACAGCTCCTTCCCGGCACCTTGATAAAAAGAGAATGCACAACTGTCTTCCTAAGTTTAACTCAGAACTTTCTTTTTCAGAATCAGAAGAAGGGTTACAATGATTTCACCCAGGAAATAAACTAAGTTGTTTACTCTTACGTGGTGCCTACGTTTTTAACTCGCTCCCCCACTAGCCAATATAATCGGGATGTGTGTGCGCATGCATGTGTATGTTCAATCATGTCCAACTCTTTGCAGCCCCATGGACTGTAGCCCACCACTGTACAGCTTCTCTGTACATATTATTTCCCAGGCAAGAATACTGGAGTATGTTGCCATTACCTTCTCCAGGAGATCTTTCTGACCCAGGGATTGAACTCACATCTCTTGCATCTCCTGCATTGGCAGGTGGATTCTTTACCACTATGCCACCTGAGAAGCCCTATAATTGCTGTAAATCGGTATCTGTTGAATGCAAAAGACGAGAATGAAATTGACAGAGAAAAACCACTACCCAACATCATTAGTCCCCATGTAGGTACTGTGAGGCAGTCTGAAGTTGTTTCTTGTCTGACAACAAGGAGAAAGGGAGAGACAAAAGCAGGCTCCCTGAGACATGGTTCACAGATGTTTGGCCCAGCAAATTCATCTGGAGACTATTTTTTAAATTATGGTAAATTGTGTTTCCAAAGATGGCCTCTCCCTTCCCACAGGCTCATCTGCAGTAAACTGCTGTCACTCCTCCCACTGAGAAGTGGGGTCTCTTTTCTCCCCCTTTCAATGTGGGCTGGCTCTGTGGTTTGGTTTGAGTAATAGGAAGAGCCAGAACTATATCGTGTAGCTTTATACATGGGGCCTTAAGAGATCTGCAACTTCTGCCTTATATATTTAGAATGCCACCTCTTGGAAGCCTACTGTCTTGGAAGAAGTCAGACTACCCAGGAGGGAGAGAGAGATACAAGGTGGACACGCCTAGCCTAGCTGAGCTCCCAGCTGAAAGCAGCCCCTTGAGTGACGCTGACCACGGACCCCTGAGTGGGGGCCCTGCCAGAATCCCTGCTCCTCAGATCGTGAGTAAATGAAATCGTTGTTGTCTTAAACAGAAAATTTGGTGCACATACTGCCATACTGTTTATAGAAGACTTGCAATGCCGATGATAGTGTAAAAACCATAGCCTTGATGGAAAAGGAAGGCAATTTAATGTCCCATCCGGATCCAAAGGTGCATCAAATTAAAGGACTGCTCCAACTGGCAAACCAGTGTTTCGTGATGGTATCCAAGGAGAAGTGGTTGGTGATGAAAATTCAGAAATTCTTCCCCAAAAGGTAGATGGTTCTTTAAAAAGTTTCAGGTCACAACCGTTACAGAAAACAGTGACGCCCAACATGCTGGTTCTCGGTCCAGGAAATGTGGGTCTTCCAGGTATTAAAATAATAATAAATAAGCAAGTGAACAGAAAATTTGGGAGCATTTTGTTTGCAGCCATAGATGACTGAAACAAGATGACTAGGCCCCACCCCAAACCCATGGATCAGATTCTCCAGGGCTGCAACCTGGACATCAGCATCTTTACAGACCCTCCCTGGCACTGAGAAGGAGAGCGGGGTCTCCCCCTTACTCCTCCCACAGCACTTCATCCGTGACTCACAGACTCAGTGGGTCAAAGCTTCAGGAAGCCAGGCCAGAGACACAAGGTGAGAGAGATCAGACAGCCTTAGGAAGGCAGAGTCTTGAAGAAACAGGGCATAAGGGATTTCCCTGCGGAGAGCCCTGAACTTGACACAGGAGGAGAGTCGAAGGAATCAAGGCCATGGAATATTTGAGAGGTATGAGACCTCAGAGAACATTTTGTAAATTGGGACCCAAAGGCCCAGAGAGAGGAAGTGACTGACTCAAAGTCACAGAGCTTGTTAGTGGTCTAGTGGGACCAGAGTCAGGTCTCCTGAGGACTGGCATATCCTTTTTCCCTTGCCCAACCCATCTCTAGGGGTTCCAGGGTCCTGAGGAGATGAGCAAACTCACACTTTTCCTAAAGGCAAGGAAACTATTTAAAAACACTAACTAAGCTGTGTATTTATGAATGCCAGTTATTAACATCCCAGTTAAAGTGGAAATGCCAAAATCCTCCAAGAGAAGGATCAGAATATGCGGTGGAATTAATCAAGGATGTCTTGCTGGAAGAACGCGTATGGAGTTGGGGAGGGAAAAGAGGCGGCTGAGGCTCAGAGGTTGAAAAAGAGACGTGAGGGAGGCCTGCCAGGAAGGCACAGGGGTTTGTGAGTTTCCATGTGGAGCCTGTTTTTCTTATCTGCTTCCTCCACCAGCAGAGGAGAGAGAGGACTGACTGGCTGGTGCCCAAGCAGGAGGACTGGACACAGACTTTCTGAGCCCCCAGCCTGGCTCCGCTGTGCTGATAAGAAAACTGAGCAGGGCCTGGGAGAGGACCAGCTCCAGGAGCTGAATCAGTGAGGCTGAGGGCTTCTGATTTTGGTGTCAGGCTTCCATTTGCAGCCCCTTTCTCCGCTGAAAGTCCAGCCCTCCCCTTCATCATTAGGGGAGGCTCAGAGACACCATGCAACTGATGTTTCTTTTCAATTTCCCATTCTTTCCTAAGAACTGCTGGCCATGGAGCACACAATTTAAATGTTCCTGAAGAATCTAAGCTACTCCATTTTGTAAGATTCCAGGAAAAGAGCCTTTAGAAATCCCTTAACCTCACCCCACTACCTGCGGACCAATCAGAACCCGTGGCCAGCCCGGGAAATGGGAACCAATCAGAACCCAACACCTAACCCTTCCACAGAAGGTAACCAATTAGACATCTCCCAACCCAGAAACTCCCGTTTTTCAAATTTCTGGCGTGAGAATACCCTATATAAGCAATGTAACCCAGAGTTCAGGGCTCCTCCCTATAGCCGCTGCGTCGGTATCGGTAGGAGCCCCAGCTCGAGCTCGGTAATAAAAACTCTCTTGCTTTTGCATCAGATATCAGCTCCCTGGTGCTCATTGGGAGATTTCGCAACTTGAGCATAACATTCCCCACTGCCCTTGGCCAGGATTTAATGAGAGAAAGGATTTTACCTGTAGTAGGGCAGGTCAGGGCTTTCCAGGTGAAGCTAGTGGTAAAGAATCCCCCTGCAATGCAGGAGACTTGGGTTCGATCCCTGGGTCGGGAAGATTCCCCTGGAGGAGGGCATAGCAATACACTCCAGTATTCTTGCCTGGAAAATCCCATGAACAGAGGAGCCTGGTGGGCTATGGTCCGTAGGGGTCAAGAAGAGTCAGACACAACTGATGTAACTTAGCACACACACACATGCAAAAGAGGTCAGTGCTAGGTAGATGGATGAACTCCCCTAGGATCAGAGTGAGCAAAAGAGCGAGACTGGTAAATTTACTTCCTCAGCAAATAATTCCTGCTCAGCAGGGAGATCCATAATGCTGTCTGCAGGTTCCATGCCAAAGAACAGGTTCTTCTGGAAGAAGACCATGAACTGGTTGCAGAATAAGCATGGATAATCACTAATTAGAATTGAGTGCTGTTATCAGTTTTAAGGAAGCTCATTAACTTCTCCAAGCACCAATTTCCTCACTTGTGAGGGTCTTTAAGATTTTTTTTTTTAATGGATTATTTTAAAAATCTTTATTGAATTTGTTACCATATCGTTTCATCTTATGTGATGGTTTTTTGGCCACGAAGGTATGTGGGATCATAGCTTCCCAACCAGGGATCAGGCCCACACCCCCTGCATTGGAAGGTAAAGTCTTAACCGTTGGACCCCCGGAGAAGTCCCTGAAGATGTATTATTGATCTCTATTCTATGGGGCTATTATGAAGATTGGTAGGGAAAATATGTATAAAATACCTACCGCAGTGCCTGGGGATGACAACTGCTCAGTAAACATTGGTCTCTTGACTTTCCTGTACTGACCAAGCACACTTCAACCAGCTCTAACAGAGAACCTTACTGACACCTCTCTTGGACCTGGGGTGTACCAGGCAGGGAACTAGGCATGTCCTACTCTTTCCCACACAACAGCCTCAAGTGCCAGGGGTTACCTATCCCCATTTTCCCCAACCCTCTTTGCAGTGAACTCTACCTTGTAGCAGATCACTGAGACAAAAAGTCTCAGTAGATGCAAAGACACAAGACAGCAGTGACTGTAGGGTCGGAGGGACGCGCACTGCTCTGACCTGTGTGTCTCTGCAGATGGCCGGGGAACTGGGTGTTCCAGGAGGGATGACCTCACCCCTACCTGGAGGACCACTGATCGATCCAATTTAACTCATCAAGTTGGTTTGAGGAGTGACCGAGAGAACTGAATGCCTTTTACTGGTCTCTGGAGAGCCTTTGGGAAGTAATTCAAATACCAACAGCCAATGTTAACTGAGCCTCTAACACAGGCCTACACGGCACTGATGAGTTCACATACGTCCTCTTCATTTCTGACACACGCAGAGGTGAGTGGCAGCTGAAAGTGAGACCTTAGTTCCCTGACTAGGAGTTGAACTGTGGTCACCTGGGTGGAAACCTGGAATCTTAACCACTACACCAGGGGCCAGCTGTTAGAGTCTAAATCCCCAGTCCTCATCTGCCTTGAGAGGAAAAATGTAGCAAGGATATAGAAGGTATAAGGGAAAGGAAAGTGTTTATTAGAAAAGCACAATACGTATAGAAAGACACACGGGAGAACGCAGCAAGAGAGTAAAGAGAGTCACATCTTTGGGAAGTTTAAATCCTTTTTTAGAGGGCAGTCTTCCAGATCTTTGTTTTCCTCTTGGCCAACTGTCTTTCTTTGACCCCATAGCTAATTTGTCTCAGGACCCTCTCCTGGGTGTGCACGTATCCTCAGCCAAGATGGATTTCAGTGTATGGGTGTCCAGGTATGTGGAGGGGGATGGCGAGACTTACTATTATTGTAGCCATGCATTCCAGGAAACAAACTCACTCAGAAGGACAGTGCAGATAGTGGAGTGCAGTTTATTACACTGGCGGGCCCAAGGCAGAGTCTCCACTTAACCAAGGACTCCGACCACTTTTTGTGAAAACCTTATATACCCTAAGTGTACTTGCTCAAACCCACCTTCCTAAATTCCTTGAAGCTAGTCTGGACAAGGTAAAAGATACGATCAAAATTAACCCATGATTCATGTGTCACAAGCCTAGATAGCTGAACAGTGGACATTTATCAATAGGCCTGTGGTCATATCCCGATAAACATGATGGAATTTATGACTTTGTTCTGTTACAGAGATAATTAGCATGTTCTTTTAGGTGACGGAGAGTCCAAGTCCAAGTCCTGAGGCTCTTCCATCCGGGGGTCTGGTTTTCCATTGGTATGCCATTGCTATAGACACCCGGCACGAACTTCAGAGTCCGTTGGGAGGGTGACCATGTGTGTAGCCTAATGTTCGCAGCCTGGCCTAAGATGGGGTCCAGCTCTGTTTCCTCCTTCACTGTGGTCTGGCACCCCTGGCCTTACCCCATGGAGTCTCTCTGCACGTGTGTATAGTGTCTCTTGCCCCAAGGATGGGAAGTATGTGACCTCTACATGTTTTTAACAGGGCTTAGTCCCTCTCTGTTCCTGCCAGAAAGTGTCCAGTGTCCGGCTACTTAGCCTATTCCGGTTGTTTCTGTAGCAGAGTGCAGTCAGGAGACTGATCATAAATATGGAGCGGGGAGCCCACTTGTCTCTTGCCACAGGAAATGTAAACAGGAGGCTGGTAGTAAGTGTCCATCCTGGAGCCTATCTCTTTCTTCCTCAAGGAGTGTGAACAAGGGGCTATTGTAAGTGTCTAGCCTGGAGCCCATCTCTCTCCTCTCTCACCCTCGTTTAATCCACACAACAGCCTTGCAACACAGATACTATTTTTGCCACCGTTTCTCAGACAGGGAAACTGGACTGTCACGCTAGTGTATGCTCCTCGGTTCTCTCTTGTCCACAACAAAAATTAGGAGTGACGACATTGAAGCCCTCGGCGTGGCACTGTTCTCGGGCCTTGGACAGACCGCGTTATAGCTCTCAGGTCTCAGGCGGACCGTGTTATAGCTCTTGGACAGACCGCGTTATAGCTCTCAGGTCTCGAGCGGACCGTGTTATAGCTCTTAGACAGATCAGTGTTACAGCTCTATTTTATTTGGATAATAGCAGGAAAATCCATCTTTGAGGCATGAGGGCAAGTAGTTGACCCAGAGACGTGAAGAGCGCCCCAGCGCGTGCGCGTGAGAGAGTGCGCGCGAGCGAGCTTAGGCCCCTCTTTTTATATGTTTTTCTCTCCCTGGGCCTGTCCTATGTAAATTGGGCCAGCCAGGAGTGTTGTTTGTTTTACCTGAGGTCCTTACTCGGGTCCTCCTCGGACCTTCCTTTGTTCTATTTTCACGGGCTTTTCCTTATCTTTAGCTACCACCATTCTGCATTCCGGACTCCTTTCCCCTATGCTAATTACCTAACATGAACCTAAAGAATGAAGCAACCTTCCCAAAGTTGCTCAGTTGATCAGTCGCAGAGCCAGGACCCAAATCCAGGTGCAAAGCAGATATTTGTTTGGGATTTGTTTGGTGAAGATGCAACCTTAGCTTATAGCCTTCAGGGGTTCTGCACTCCTGGCCCCTTCTCCCCATTAGGAGCCCCAGCTCCCCAGGTCTCCACAATGCATTATGCATGACAGAAGGACACCTTCTCACAACCACCACCCCCCCAAC
>SJYC01040242.1:0-34268 GCA_006408675.1 Madoqua kirkii | reverse complement strand
CTGAGGCCCTGTCCCCGCCCCCCAACCCCAGCCCTTTCTGTCACTCTCTGCACGTAGTCATTAGCTAGGGATAGGCAGGAAATCGCTTTCTTTGTCCCAGCAACCTGTTTAGGGGAAGTGCAGGGAGGCTTTTTTCCACTCCCAACAGGCCATCTCTGGCTCTCCCATTGCAAACTTCCCGCTTCCTGCACTGTTGAGATTAGATTTCTGTTTGTGATCAAAGAAGGGTGGCTTGTGGCTGTTCTATCCAGAGACTGGTAAGAAACAGACACCTGGGTGGAGAGGCCTCTGGCTGCTGTCATTATTGTCATTATTGGAGATCTGCTGCGTGCCCCAGAGTGCCTGCCCTAGACCTGGGAGTGCTCAGAGAGGACAAAGTCAAGAGAGATGGAGTGAGCTTCCTGCTGCCAGGATGTCTGCATGCAAATCTCCACCTGCAAGTCAAATATCCCAAAGCCTGGTGCACACAGGTGTGTTCAGATAAACATCCTGTAGGAGGGGTTCGAGAGTGTAAGCAGGCTTCGCAACCAGCAGGAGGACTTCTTAAAGCGGAGCACTGCACTCCACCCCCAGGGGGCCGCACTCTGAGAACCAGCGCACTAACAATGCACGTACCAGTAGCACTGAGGTACCCACACATGTGTTCCAATGCACGTACACGCACAGACATAACTTGCTCATAACCTGCTGCCTCTTCAGCATCCTCTGGCCCCACTCTGCCCTTCAGTCTTTGGGCTTCAGCTTCTCCAACCCTCTCTGCATCCTTCAAGTCCTGCTTCTCCTACCTCAGGAGGAAAAAGAGATAAAAGAGCAACAAATCGAGGCAGAAATGCTCCTGTGTGATGTGGGCAGGTGTCGAAAAAGGATGCTTCCTGACGATCAGCAAACAGAGGATGTTGTGGCCAGGAAGCTGCTGCAGCCGCCCTGCCGGTGTGCCCTGAGGGAACTCAGGATGGAGACAAACCGTCAGCCTCTGAAGCTGCCCCCAACTGACTCTGAAGGGATCCAGGATGGAAAAAAACGGATACTGGCCCTATATAATTGAGGTGCATATCAAAGGAATGATTTTTTTCTTTTTGCTGCTTGGCATGCAGGATCTTCAGCATGTGGGATATTGGTTCCCAGACCAGGAATGGAACCCATCCCCCCTGCAGTGAAAACACAGAGTCTTAACCACTGGACCACCATGTATGTCCCCGAAGGAACGATTTCATTAAGCTAGACCCTTGCATCTTTCCATACAGAGAAAATTGCTAAAGTTCTGGGATAACAGACTTAGATACTGTGGAGGTGCAGAAGTTAAACAAACTCTTCTGAAAAACTGTGGAGCATTTTCAATAAATACATAGACAGCCCTACGTACAGGAATGTACATTTGGGAGATCATTGCTTCAGAATGAAGCACGCACAGAGAAATTTATGACATTAGTGCTTGTAATATCAAAATCTGAAAACTAACTATTCTATTTAAACATCACCTAATTAAATGGGTACATGGATACTATGAGGCTTTCCAGGTGGCACTAGTGGTAAAGAACCCACCTGCCAAGCAGGAGACATAAGAGCCTCGGATTCAATCCCTGGGCTGAGAATGTTAGACCCAGAGAAGGCCTAATCAACGGGAGTCGTCGCTTCACAGACCACACCAGAACACAGGATATCGCTGCAACCGCAAGAGGATTTATTGAGCCGGCGCGCCGGGGTTCGAACTCCACAGAAGGAGTGAACCCAGAACGCTGGTCACTAAGGATTTTTATACAGAAAAATCACAAGCAGGCGGGAGTGAGGTTAGGACACTGAAAACAATGTGATTGGGGGGAACATAGGCAGGTACAGGTGGGGTGAGGACGTTTGATTGGTGGGCAAGGCTTGACCTTTAAGGGGATAGGTCTGAGGTAGTCAGGTTGAAACGGCTGGCTGACCACCCTGTGGCGGTTGGTCAGTCTTCAGAAAAACAGCTACCCGGAAAAAGTTTTAACAGAAAATACATCACCGGGGGGGTCTCTTGCCAGTAGACAAGACTATAAGTCAATAAATCATCAGTTAAAGATCAATAGAAAAACACCATTATACCATTGTAGAGGGGCTGTTTCAGAGATCAGGAGGCCATGAGTCACCAGGCGAGGAGAAGGTTATTTTTCATGAGGTATGGCCTGCCTCTGGGAAAAGTTTTAGAACAAAGGAGGCCTAAAATTTTAACCTAATTTCTTCAAGAAGATCCCCTGGAGGAGGGCCTGGCAACTCCACTCCAGTATTCTTGCCTGGATAATTCCATTGGCAAAGGAGTCTGGAGGGCTACAGTCCATGAGGACGCCAAGTCAGACACGAGTAAGCACACACACACGCATACATCTTATGGAGTATTCTATAATTATTAAATATGATAATATCCACCCCCTTGGGGAAGATGTATATTTCTTATTGTTGAGAGAAAAAGGAACCAAGATACAAAATAATCTGTAAGATATGGCCCCACTCATATGAAATTGTAGACCTCTCTCTATGAATGCATAGAGAGTGTTCTAGAAAGATTTTACCAAAGTGCCAATAATATATACTTCTGGATGGTGGGATTTAAAGTGATTTTTACTTTCTTCTTTGCAGTAGTACCTACTATTATAATAGTTGTTGAGTAATTAAATGAGATCATAAACTGATGATATGGAAAGTTTATGCGGGACAAATAAACAGTACCTTTTATATATATTATTTTATAGTTTTTAGGATTGTTTGGATTTCTTAAAAAATGCTCCTATAGTGAGAAATCCCTGTAGGAGAGCGTGGTGACCCTCTCCAGTATTCTTGTCTGGAGAATCCCCATGGACAGAGGAGCCTGGTGGGCTGCAGTCCATGGGGTCTCAAAGAGTCGGACATGACTGAGCGACTAAGCAGAGCACAACACACAGTGAGAATTAAATTACAAAATTACAAATACAATCAAGCTTTAAAAGAAAAAGGCCACAGTAGAAAGGGAGGGGATGCCACAATGTGGGTGTGTGTCCCCTACCCCAACCACAGTCCTGCTCCCAGCATTCAATGCAGTCCTTGGACTAGTGAGTGCTGGTGACGGTGTGTGAATCCAGCAGAATTTGGGGCATCTATTAGTCCTGTTAGGAGGATTATCAGAGAAGAACCGGATGGAGTTCTGATCCCTAGTCCCAACCTCAAAGCAGACCCCACCCAGATTTCATCTCTCATACTGAAACTCTTGGCCATGCTTCTTCCCCAGTCCCAGGCAGCATGATCGAAGTGTTTCTTATGAGAAGTAGAGCACTGGCTGGGGATACATCAAGCCCAAGACGTTAAGAAATGCAAATTTCCAATCACTCTTCTTTCTCCCACCCACTGAGCTCTTCATTAAACTGCAATTAAATAAGCATCCCTCTTTTTCAATAACACCCAGCATCACCACATAAAGCTGACAGCCTTAGCCCTCTACACAGGTGAGATTGTTTACTTTTTCCTGAGAGTGAGTGGGGAGGGTGAGATCAAGATATGGTAGAGTTTTCAGAAAGTGTCTATCCAAAATCAACACCTGTGGATTTCCCCTTTTTGTCTTGTGTGGTCTAATATGTGCACGTGAGCTAAGTTGCTTCAGTTGTGCCCAACTCTGCATCCGCCTGGTCTGTAGCCCACCAGGCTCCTGTGTCCATGGGATTCCCTGGGTTAAGGATACTGGAGTGGATTGCCATGCCCTCCTCTAGGGGACCTTCCTCAACCAGGAATCAAACCCCCATCTCCTAAGTGCCCTGCATTCCTAGGCAGGTTCTTTACCACTAGCACCACCTAGGAAGTCCCGTGGCCTAATGCAGCTGTCCTCAAAGTGTGGTTGCTGAGGACCCCAGAAGGTGTCCGGAGACCTTTCAGGGGATCAGCAATGTCAAAACTATTTTCATAATAATGCTGTGATGTCATTTGCCTTTTTCACTGTGTTGACTTTTGCACCAATGATACAAAAGTAATGGTATGCAAAACTATCACGAATTAAGGCTGCTTACCATGAATTGAGCCCATCTTTGCATGAAATGTTCCCTTCATGTCTCTAATTTTCATGAAGAGATCTCTAGTCTTTCCCATTCTGTTGTTTTCCTCTATTTCTTTGCATTGATCTCTGAAAAAGGCTTTCTTATCTTTCCTTGCTATTCTTTGGAACTCTGCATTCAGATGCTTATATCTTTCCTTTTCTCCTTTGCTTTTCACTTCTCTTCTTTTCATAGCTATTTGGAAGGCCTCCTCAGACAGCCATTTTGCTTTTTCTTTTCCATGGGAATGGTCTTGATTCCTGTCTCCTGTACAATGTCACAAACCTCATTCCATAGTTCATCAGGCACTCTATCTATCAGATCTAGGCCCTTAAATCTATTTCTCACTTCTACTGTATAATCATAAGGGATTTGATTTAGATCATACCTGGAAGGCCTAGTGGTTTCCCCTACTTTCTTCAATTTAAGCCTGAATTTGGCAATAAGAAGTTCAACTGAGCTACAGTCAACTCCCAGTCTTGTTTTTGCTGACTATATAGAGCTTCTCCACCTTTGGCTGCAAAGAATATAATAAATCTGATTTAAGTGTTGACCATCTGGTGATGTCCATGTGTAGAGTCTTCTCTTGTGTTGTTGGAAGAGGGTGTTTGCTATGACCAGTGAGTTCTCTTGGCAAAACTCTATTAGCTTTTGCCCTGCTTCATTCCATACTCCAAGGCCAATTTGCCTGCTACTCCAGGTGTTTCTTGACTTTCTAGTTTTGCATTCCAGTCCCCTATAATGTAAAGGGGACTTTTTTGGGTGTAAGTTCTAAAAGGTCTTGTAGGTCTTCATAGAACCGTTCAGCTTCAGCTTCTTCAACATTACTGCTCAGGGCACAGACTTGGATTACCATGATATTGAATGGTTTGCCTTGAAAACGAACAGAGATCATTCTGTCATTTTTGAGATTGCATCCAAATACTGCATTTCAGACTCTTTGTTAACCATGATGGCTACTCCATTTCTTTTAAGGGATTCCTGCCCACAGTAGTAGATATAATGGTCATCTCAGTTAAATTCACCCATTCCAGTCCATTTTAGTTCTCTGATTCCCAGAATGTCGACATTCACTCTTGCCATCTCCTGTTTGACCACTTCCAATTTGCCTTGATTCATGGACCTAACACTCCAGTTTCCTATTCAATATTGCTCTTTACAGCATCAGACGTCGCTTCTATCACCAGTCACATCCACAGCTGGGTATTGTTTTTGCTTTGGCTCCACCCCTTCACTCTTTCTGGGGTTATTTCTCCACTGATCTCCAGTAGCATATTGGGCACCTACCAACCTGGAGAGTTCCTCTTTCAGTATCCTATCATTTTGCCTTTTCATATTGTTCAAGGGGTTCTCAAGGCAAGAATACTAAAGTGGTTTGCCATTCCCTTCTCCAGTGGACCACATTCTGTCAGACCTCTCCACCATGACCCGTCTGTCTTGGATGGCTTCACACGGCATGGCTTAGTTTCATTGAGTTAGACAAGGCTGTGGTCCTAGTGTGATTAGACTGGCTGGTTTTCTGTGATTATGGTTTCAGTGTGTCTGCTCTCTGATGCCCTCTGGCAACACCTACCGTCTTACTTGGGTTTCTCTTACCTTGGATGTGGAGTATCTCCTCACGGCCACCCCTCCTGACCTTGAACATGGAGGAGCTCCTCTCAGCCATCCTGGGCCCGCACAGCCACTGCTCCTTGGACATAGGGTAACTCCTCTCCACCACCACCCCAACCTCAGACGCGGGGTAGCTCCTCTCGGCCACGCTTCTGCGTGGTCCTAACAGAAGCAGAAGATATTAAGAAGAGGTGGCAAGAATACACAGAAGAACTGTACAAAAAAGATCTTCATGACCCAGATAATCACAATGGTGTGATCACTCACCTAGAGCCAGACATCCTGGAATGTGAAGTCAGTTGGGCCTTAGGAACCATCACTACGAACAAAGCTAGTAGAAGTGATGGAATTCCAGTTGAGCTATTTCGAATTCTGAAAGATGATGCTGTGAAAGTGCTACACACCATATGCCAGCAAATTTAGAAAACTCAGCAGTGGCCACAGGACTGGAAAGGGTCAGTTTCCATTCCAATCCCAAAGAAAGGCAATGCCAAAGAGTGTTCAAATTACCGCACAATTGCACTCATCTCACACGCTAGTAAAGTAATGCTCAAAATTCTCCAAGCCAGGCTTCAGCAATATGTGAACTGTAAACTTCCTGTTCAAGCTGGATTTAGAAAAGGCAGAGGAACCAGAGATCAAATTGCCAACATCTGCTGGATCATGGAAAAAGCAAGAGAGTTCCAGAAAAACATCTATTTCTGCTTTATTGACTATGCCAAAGCCTTTGACTGTGTGGATCACAATAAACCATGGAGAATTCTGAAAGAGATGGGAATACCAGAGCACCTGACCTGCCTCTTGAGAAATCTGTATGCAGGTCAGGAAGCAACAGTTAGAACTGGACATGGAACAACAGACTGGTTCCAAATAGGAAAAGGAGTACGTTAAGGCTGTATATTGTCACCCTGCTTATTTAAATTATATGCAGAGTACATCATGAGAAACGCTAGACTGGAAGAAGCACAAGCTGGAATCAAGATTGCTGGGAGAAATATCAATAACCTCAGATATGCAGATGACACCACCCTTATGGCAGAAAGTGAAGAGGAGCTAAAAAGCCTCTTGATGAAAGTGAAAGAGGAGAGTGAAAAGGTTGGCTTAAAGCTCAACATTCAGAAAACGAAGATCATGGCATCTGGTCCCATCACTTCATGGGAAATAGATGGGGAAACAGTGGAAACAGTGTCAGACTTCATTTTGGGGGGCTCCAAAATCACTGCAGATGGTGACTGTAGCCATGAAATTAAAAGATGCTTTCTCCTTGGAAGGAAAGTTATGGCCAACCTAGACAGCATATTAAAAAGCAGAGATTTACTTTACCAACGAAACTCTGTCTAGTCAAGGCTATGGTTTTTCCTGTGGTCATGTATGGATGTGAGAGTTGGACTGTGAAAAAAGCTGAGCACCAAAGAACTGATGCTTTTGAAATGTGGTGTTGGATAAGACTCCTGAGAGTCCCTTGGACTGCAAGGAGATCCAACCAATCCATCCTAAAGGAGAACAGTCCTGGGTGTTTATTGGAAGGACTGATGCTGAGGCTGAAACTCCAATACTTTGGCCACCTCATGAGAAGAGTTGACTCATTGGAAAAGACCCTGATGCTGGGAGGGATTGAGGGCAGGAGGAGAAGGGGACGACAGAGGATGAGATGGCTGGATGGCATCACTGACTCGATGGACATGAGTTTGGTGAACTCCAGGAGTTGATGATGAACAGGGAGGCCTGGAGTGCTGCAATTCATGGGGTGGCAGAGTCAGTCACGACTGAGTGACTGAACTGAACCACAAATTGAGGCCACAGCACCCAACTGTGGGCATAGTCACTGCATCCTTCAGCCGCACACATTTGCCAGATCTTAAGGGCATCTTTGATGAAGTGGTAGCAGTAGTGTGCCTGCTGAGTCATGTCCGACTCTTTACGACCCCACGGACTGGAGCCCACCAAGTTCCCCTGTCCATGGGATTCTCCAGGTCCAGGCAAGAATACTGGAGTGGGTTGCCATTTCCTTCTCCAGGGGATCTTCCCACCCCAGGAATTGAACCAGTGTCTCTTCTCTTCTGCATTGGCAGGCGGATTCCTTACCACTGAGCCACCAGGGAAGCCCCTCAGTGAAGTGGTAGGATTATTTAAAAATTAATAATTTTACTAATTATTGAAAAGTATTCATTATTTAATCTCAATCCTGAATACATGTCTTTTTAGTACTCAGTGTGAAAAATGCTAAGTGTGAACAAGGCACTTTGGTTGCATCCCAAAGTGCTAAGCTGTCTTGAGGAAAAACGCTTGCATTTTTGAGCTGCAAGCTGAACTAGCCACTTTTTTCATGAAATACCATTTTTCCTTGAATGAAAATTAACAGACAAATGGCTATTCAGACTTGATAGTTGGCAATCATTTGCTCAGAAATGAACAAAATGAGCTTGTCACAGCAAGGAAAAGAACAGACAATACAGACAATATTTGTTGCTAGGGACAGAACTTAAACTCTCAGTTGAAAATTAGAATTTTAGAAAATGTGCATCCTTCCCCACGGGGCTTGACTGATTTCCAATCCTTAAATACTCTTCTAATGAGAGCAGTAGTGATGTTAACACAAATTATTTTTGGTATTGTATAATGAAATATGTCAGCATTTGGAAGATGTTCATAACTCAGGATCAATACTTTCCAAATGATGAATTCATTATGTTACAAAATTAGACATGGGTCAAAGACCCATCCATTCAGGGCTTCCAGGTGGCTCAGTGTTAAAGAATGCACCTGCCAAGCAGGAAACGTGGGTTCAGTCTCTGGGTCAGGAAGATCCCCTGGAGAAGGAAATGGCAATCCACTCCAGTATTCTTGCCTGGAGAATTACATGAAGAGAGGAGCTGGTGAGCTACAGTCCATGGGGTCACAAAGAGTTGGACACAACTGAGTGACTAAACAGCAACAAAGACCCATTCAGAATGCAACGTAGAGCAGAGATTTTAAAGTAATTGAGTAAAAAAGTTCATTGACATGTTTTCGATTTCACATTGCACCTGATCTTTAAGAAACTGCCAGTTGTCAAGTGTGACACTAAGTTTCAAAAAAAGTATTCATAAGTATCTGAAAGGCTAATAAAATATATTTCCACTTTCCAACTCTGTATTTGTATAATACTGAATTTTCTTTGTGTATTTCAACCAAAACAGTGTATTACAACCGACTGAACACTGAAGGAAGAATGAGAACCCAGCTGTTTCATTAAACCAGACATTAAAGACAGTTGCAAAAATATAAAACAATGCCACTCATCTCCCTCTCTTTTGTTTAAAAATATTATTTCAATAAACACATTATTTTCATTAATATTTAATTGCTTAGTTATAAATATAATGAAATGGGAACAGGATCTATATGCTAAAAACTACAAAATCTAGATGAAGGAAATCAAAGAAAATCTAAATAAATGGATAGATATGTCATGTTCATGGTTTGGAAGGCTCACTGGTTAATACGTTAATTCTCTCCCAATTGATTGTAGATTTACATACTATCATACTCAAAATTCCAACAGGTTTCTTTATAGATTAAGCAAACTGGTTCTAAAATTTCTATGGAAACGCACAGAGCCAGAATAACCAAAATAATGCTGAGAAAGAACAGACTTGGAGGACTCAGCCTGCCAACTTTAAGATATATTGTGTTCCTGTTGTTTAGTCACTAAGTTGTGAGTTGTGTCTGACTCTTTTGTGATCCCATGGACTGTAGCCAGCCAGTCCATGGGATTTTCCAGGCAAGAATACTGGAGTGGATTGCCATTTCCTTCTCCTTGGGGTCTTCCTGACCCAGGGATCAAACCCATGTCTCCTGCATTAGCAGGCAGTTTCCTTACCACTGAGCTACCTGGGAAGCCGAAGACATACTATAAGACAGGGTGGCATTGGTCAAGGATAGACACATAGACCGGGGCTTCCCTGATAGCTCAGTTGGTAAGGAATCCGCCTGCAATGCAGGAGAACCCTGGTTCAATTCCTAGGTCGGGAAGATTCCCTGGAGAAGGGATAGGCTACCCACTGTTGGGGGCCAGTGTGAGGAACTCCGCCCATGGCAAAGGTCATGAGGAAGGGGACTTCGGCATATGCAAAGGCGTGACCAAGTCTCAGGAAATTCCCCTGCTTCCTCTCCTGCTCCGGAGCATCTAACGGCAAAACCAGAATCTGTCCTGTACTTTCACCTACAGGGGGCTCTCTCCCATAACTGTTTCTCTCTGAGAAGGAGTAAACGTGCAGCTCCAAGGCAGTAAAAATTCCTGGGCGTGACTAGAGTGTTTCAACTTACGGGACTCCTCTGAAGGTTATCTAGCCTGCCTGTATAGGTTCCTCCGGCCACAACAGCCCTCCAACCTTGAGAGGCATGAGATGTTTTGACTTACTAAAGGCAAATTCTTTTGTGGGAAGTCAGAAATTATTAGTATAGGGGGTTGGTTGGGAATTATATTGATAAAGGATTTTTTTCATTTGTTGTGTCAATAATTGCTAATTCCCTGCCCTAGGTGGGACAAGGGTGTCTCAGGTTAAGGCTCTCTGTGGACACATGATTGTTTACTACCTCTCAACCATAAACAGCACAGAGAGTTTTGGAGTATTTTGAGAGTCTTAATTAACATAGGGCTTTTTCTTGTTGTTGAGTCAATGATTGCCGCCAGGCCTCCATATCCTTAGGTACATGGGAATATATTAATCAATGTATTTGGAATATAGAAAAGGAAATATAGTAGTTTTGATGTTAGCAATATTAGACTTTTTGAGTTAATGAATTTTCTCTTTTGTAATAGATCACTGTACTTTGTTATAAATCACTGTGTCCTTGCTATGTAAAAATGTAACTTTATCACTGTCTTAAGACTAAGTAGATCTTAAGAGGAACATTGGTGAAAGGATTTTTATTTGTTAGGCTGATGTTTGCTGCTAAATTTCCATATTCCCTGCCCTTATAATAAATATAACTAGCATATGGGAGAAATACATATTAACCTTTAAGCATATAGGAGAAATAAGTATTAACCTTTAAGATTAATCATGTTAACCTTGGGTTAAGTAAATTCCTTTCTTGATTGTAACTCACTACACCCTCACCCTATAGGAATGCAACTTTATTTGGAGGGTGGTGCCTGGTTTAAGAAAAAACACGCTTGGAAAAAATAAGTTTTTTGGTTATCAGAAAGAAAGGGTTGTAAATGTCAGCAGGCAGAAATGGCTTAAAGATGATGTAAAACCCCTAAAACCTTTTTTTATGTAAAACACCTGATTTTGATAAAGGTCAGGACTGCTGACCCCTGCGTGACTCTGTATTCATCCCTATATGTAACAAAAGGTATATAAGAAAATCGGAAAAATAAAGAAATGGGATCAGTTCCTGAAAAGACTGACTCCCCCATGTTGTTCTTCTCTGCTCCCCCTTTTTTGGGCTGAATTCCCATCTGGAGCGTGGGTGCCCTCCATGCAGATGGTGCAAATTCCTTGTCCAGAATTTTATTGGTACCCCACATAAACCAAGCTATCCAGCCCTTTTCTCTCTCTCTTACTATTTTCTGGTCGAATTCCCATCTGGCGCATAGGACCCACCAAACCTACTAATTTTGCCTGGGCTTCTAAGATCAGACTGTGGGGAGGGGGCCTCAGTGCCTCCTCTCCTTCGGGAGAACGGGAAGACACCTGCGGCCTACATAGGTGGTGACTGGTACCCTGTGTTAACCAAGTTATTCGGCCTCTTTTTCTCTGCTTAATTCCTAGTCCCTCTCTATCTGTAATTCAATAGTTTTCTTCCAGGACGTCTACTCTGTCCCCACCTTTGAATCTTCCCTGGATCCACCAGGGCTGGACCCCGGCAACCCACTCCAGTATTCTTGAACTTCCCTTGTGGCTCGGCTGGTAAAGAATCCGCCCGCAATGTGGGAAACCTGGGTTTGATCCCTGGGTTGGGAAAATCCCATGGAGAAGGGAAAGGCTGCCCACTCCAGTACACGGGCCTGGAGAATTGCATGGATGGTGTTGACTGAGTGACTTTCACTTTCACTTTCAGACACATAGATCAGTGGAACAGAATAGAGTCTAGAAACATACCTGCGCAAACACGTTCAATTGATTTTTGACAAAATGCAAAGACAATTGGATAGGGAAAGTTGCAGTCTTTTCAACAAAAGGTGCTAGAACAACCTGGCATCCATTTGCAAACAAAGAAACAAACAAAAAAATAGACCTCAATCTGTAACTCAGTGGTATCCAAAAAGTAACTCCAAATGCTTCTCGGGTTCAAGTGTAAAACTTCAAACAATAAAATTCTTAAGAGGAAAGATCTTGCACTTGGATTTGGCAGAGTTCTTAGCACAATCCGAAAAAAAGAACCTGATAAATTGCAATTCACCAAATTAAAAACTTGTTCTGTAAGGACACAATTAAGAGAACAAAAAGGCTGGTCATATGTGGAGAAAATACTTACAGATCATATGTTCAACAAAGACTAGTATTTGAACTATGTGAAAAATGCTCAGGACTTCCCTAGTGGTCCAATGCTTAAGACTCTGAGCTGCCTGTCCAGGGGATGCGGGTTTGATCCCTGGTCAGGGAACTAAGATCCCACATGCTGCCTGACATGGCCAAAAAATAAAGGTAAATAAATAAATCTTTGAAAGGAACTCTCAAAACTCAACAATAAGAAACAAACCAACAAACAGGCAAAGGATCTGAACAGGAATTTCACTGAAGATGATAGATAGATGACAAATAGCACATAAAAAGATGCTCAATATCATTAGTCATCAGAGAAATGCAAGTTAAAACCACAATGAGATGCCATTGCACATTTATTAGCAGGGCTGCAATAAAAAGTACTGACAATGCCAACAACTGGAGCGGATACAGAGAAACTAGAACTCTTTCTTTTTTATTGGAGTATAATTGCTTTTCAGTGTTGTGTTAGTTTCAGTTGTACAACGAAGTGAACGAACCACATATACGCATATATCTCTTCTTCCTTGGATTTCCCTCCCATTTAGGTCACCGCAGAGCATTGGGTAGAGTTCCCCGTGTTATACAGTAGATTCTCATGAGTTACCTATTTTATACATGGAGCAACTAGAACTCTTATGCAGCAGGTGTGAATGTAAAAAGGTACAGCCCCTCTGAAAACAGCCTGGCAGTTTTTTACAGAGTTAAACATATGATAACCATAATGTCAGGCTTCCTAGGTGGCACTGGTGGTAAAAAACAAAAAAACAAAAAAACAAAAAAACCCGCCTACCAATGCAGGAGACATAGGAGATGCAAGTTCGATTCCTGGTTCAGGAAGATCTCCTGGAGGAAGGCAAGGCAACCTACTCCAGTATTCTTGCCTGGAGAATTCCATGGACAGAGGAGCCTGGCAGGCTACAGTCTGTAAGGTCGCAGAGTCAGACATGACTGAAGCAACCATGCATGCAAGCAACCACGATGTCACCTAGGGTAATTTATCCTAGAAGAATGAAAACAGGTTCACACGATAATCTGTATACAATCGTTGAGATCTATGGTGATCTTGATTTCTGCCATGCTTCCCTGGTGGCTCAGAGGTTAAAGCATCTGCCTCCAATTCGGGAGACCTGGGTTCGATCCCTGGGTCGGGAAGATCCCCTGGAGAAGGAAATGGCAATCCACTCCAGTATTCTTGCCTGGAGAATCCCATGGATGGAGAAGCCTAGTAGGTTACAGTCCACGGGATCGCAAAGAGTTGGACACGACTGAGCGACTCACCACCACCACATGATCTCATCAAGAAAGAATGCCTTTTCCCCTAGAGAGAAATTATTTGCCTTTGTCATAGGTCAAAAAACTTCCAACACACTGGTAATGTACATAAAAGGCCTGGACTTCCCTTGTGGTCTGGTGGTTAACAATCTGCCTGCCAATGCAGGGAACACGAGTTCAATTCCTGGTCCAGGAAGATCCCACATGCCTTGGGGCAACAAAGCCCACGAACCACAGCTACTGAGATTGCGCTCTAGAGTCTGTGTGCCGCAAATACCGAAGCCTGTGTCTAGAGCCTGAGCTCCGCAGCAAGAGAAGCCACAGCAGTGAGAAGTCCACTCAGTGTAACTAAAGAAAGCCCATCCAGCACAGCCCAAACCAACAGATGAATGATTTTCTTTTTTTTTTTAATAGCAGAGACAGGTCTGAGTTGTCTGCAAAGAGAGAAGGGCTTTGGGGGTTGAAGAGTGGAGAGAAGCCTGAGATTGACCCAGGGAGAGTGGGGTTCCTGAGACAGGGTACAGAGAGCAGCAGGTTTGAGAGCTACTCCTTTTACCGGTAACTCCCTAAGGGGATCTGTGATGGCTGCAGGCTGAGCACCCCACCAGGAGCACGGTGGACAGGCTCTCCTGGGGCTGAGCTTCTGGGGAAGAACATGATGATAGAGGTTTTCCAGCCAGGACGAGGCAGTTCAAAGTCAGATTTTAATCTGGTTTTAAAAAGAAAGATGACATTTCTTGTACTTTAATGATGTAGAGCAAATTCTTACTGGCTCCACTGATACTGGGAAGAAAATCCAGGGCTGGATGAGATGGTTCAGGGTGAGTATATACCCTGAGAAGACAGTCGGTGTCCTAGGGACACCTTTAATAGAGTTTATGGAAGACAGAAGAAACGGCCACAGGTCAGGAGGAGAACTGGGAGAGCTTGATGCCGCAGAAGCTGCAGCAGTTTCACAAAGTAGGAGTACTCAAGAGTGAAATGCTGCAGTTTCAGAGCTCCGGTAAGAGGAAGACTGAAAAAGTTTCCGTCAGATTTGGCAACGTGGCAAATCACAGACATGATGGGGTAGGAGCCAGATGGCCCTAGATGGACGAGTCCACCAGGAACAAAGATGCGTGTCCCCTCATGGCCCTGAATTGTCAGCTCCTTTGGCTGAGCAGTCAGGTGCCACCAGGGCAGGATCAGGGACAGGAAACCATCCTGGTCCCATCAGTGAATGAGAGAGCTGAGTGAGCTCAATTCAGCGCATTGCCGTGGCTTAGAGAAGCCACCAGTAGGGGAGGGCATCTACCCCAGGTGGTAGTGTCATCTGCTTGGAAGATCAGCCCATTGCTAGGAGACTAAGAGGAAAGTTCCTAAACCCTGAAGATAATAGTCAAATTTCCCTCTCCTATGACACTTGCTGGTTGAAGGGATATGGAGGTGAAAGATCTATCCTTTTTGTTTCAAATTTGACATTTGTTGAGACATCATAATATGTCAACACTTTGCCCTGTGCCTTTACATGCATCCTCCCACTTCATCCTGCACCAACGTGTGGGCCGGATACACTCCTCTCACATATGAGGAAACAGAGATCGGCTTGCCCAAGACCAGGGAGCCAAACAAGTGGCCGAGCCTGGAGGGACCTGGAGGAATTTGTACCTCCTGGTGCTTGGTTTCCAGCTCCAAGGTTCTCTCCACTGCAACATAGCATAATTAGGAGGAATTACTCCAAGGGGCAGCCCTGGTGGCTCAGTGGTAGAGAATTCTCCTGCTAGTGTAGGAGATGTGGGTTCCATCTCTGGGTTGGGAGCATCCCCTGGAGAAGGAACTAGCAACCCACTCCAGTGTTCTTGCCTGAGAAATCCCATGGACATAGGAGCCTGGCAGGCTACACTCCATGGGGTGGCAAAAGAGTCAGACACGACTTAGCTACTAAACAACAACAGCAACAACATTCAAAGAGGCTTCCCGGCTCCTTCCTCATATGAAAAGTGAAGAACTCTGGGACTTGGGGCATAGACAGAAGAGATGGTTTGTCATACCCACTGATTTCGCTGGCAGGAACTGAGCGTGGAGGACCAAAGGCCAAGCCGTGCTCCTCCCATCTCAAAGGACTCATCTAATAAAGCCTCCTGCCTGGGCCGTCCCAGCTGCTTATCTCCAGAGCATGGCCCTCCGTGTTCCCTGGGTGGGCTCGCTGTAGGACCACCATGGAGCTTGCTCCCTGGATGGGTGGCAGGGTCAGGGAACAGGAAGCCTGAGCCAGAGCAGAGGAGGTAGGGAATGAGTGGCACGCGCTTCTTGGAGTCACCCACACACATCGAGGAAAGGTGGAGGTGTCCTGGAGCTGTGGTGTGTCATGGCATGGGAGGGAAACCATTCTTTTGGGGACTGGGGGTGCAGGAGGTGCTGGGGGGTCTCCTCCCATCCATGAATCATTTGTCCCAGGTTCTAGAAACTCTCTGCTTTAAGTTCTGGTCATGTGATGCTCTGAAGGATGTGCCCATCCTCCCGGGGTGTTCCCCACCCTGCCTCTCAAACAGCGGAAGCCTGGTGGAGAATGGAAAGATCCGCAGAGCCAGATGGCAGACCCTAGGAGGGGGCAGCTAGGAAGACTCCACCTGTTTTTTAAAACAGCTTTTAACATCAGACAGCCTGGATTCAAAGTCCAGCTCTGCCACTTAATAGCTGTTAGTTTGGGGGAAGCTTATTTCACTTCTCTTGGCCCTGTTTCCTCATCTGTAAAACAGAGGCCATAAAATGCGTACTCCAAGCTCACAGGCGATAATACACATCAAGTGTCGCACAGCATCTGGCATACAGCAAAGGCTAGCTGTTATTGTCATTATCCTCATTATCATTACAAGGCGCTCTCCATGTGCATCTCCCAAAGTCCTTGCAATTTCATCAGAACATTGGCTGAGCAATTATGGGCAACAATAGCTCTTGGGAACCTAACCAAACCCAGAGGCAGCTGGATGGGCAGCAAGGCTGTAACTGGCTCCTCCTCCAAAGTGTCATCTCATCTACCACATTTCCGACGCATTCACTTGACCCTGCCTCTCTCCGCGGGGAAATTCCAGGGAAATTTAGCCGTCAATAGAGCTGACAAAGCCAGAGAGTTTTAGTGGTCCCTGGAGAATGCCTGGGACCTATCGAACATAGGACAGTGTCGCCAGCAAACCCTCCCCTCAGTACACACACCCATCTCCCTGGAGATTCTGGATCAGTTTGAGAAGTCCCATCACCCACCCTCCATGAGGTTTTTTGTGTTTTTTTTTTAATACATAAATCTCTAAGGTACTTTGGCTTCCCAGGTGGCACTAGTGGTAAAGAATCTGCCAATGCAAGAGACTTAAGAGGCATGGGTTCAGTCCTTGGATTGGGAAGATCCCTTGGAGGAGGGCATGGCAACCCACTCCAGTGTTCCTGCCTGGAAAATTCCATCAACAGAGGAGTCTGGAGGGCTCCAGTCCATGGGGTCGCAAAGAGTCAGACTTAGCACACAGCACAACGGTGCTAAGGTATCTTAGTCTAGCTGGGAAATTCTGAGACTCTCCCAGCCTCTTCCTTAATTATTTATTTTTATTTTATGTTGCACTGGGACTCCGTTGCTGCACACGGGTTTTCTCTAGTTGCAGTGAGCGGGGCTCCTCTTTGTTGCAGTGCATGGGCCTCTCTTTGTGGAGGCTTCTCTTGTTGCGGAGCACAGGCTCTAGGCTAGAGGGCTTCAGTAGTTGTGGCATTTGGGCTCAGCAGTTGTGGTGCAAGGGCTTAGCTGCTCTGCAGCATGTGGAATCTTCTTGGACCAGGGATCAAACCTGTGTCCCCTGCATTGGCAGGTGGATTCCTATCCACTGCACTACAAGGGAAGTCCTTAAGATTTTTATAGCCTCTATAGATGTCTTGGGCCTAAGGAATACTTTTATTTTTTCCATTTAGAGATTGTTTTTTCTCTTACCTCCCCCAAACATGCACATGCCTTGTTCAGTTGCTCAGTCACGTCTGATTCTTTGTGACCCCATGGACTGCAGCAGGCCAGGCTTCTCTGTCCATTACCATTTCCCGGAGCTTGCTCAAACTCATGTCCATTGAGTCGGTGATGCCATCCAACCATCTCGTCCTCTGTCGTCCCCTTCTCCTCCTGCCCTCAATCTCATGCTGCTTTCAACCCAGCATCAGGGTCTTTGCACATACGCCTGCACCCCTGTAAATCAATTTCTGCCCTAGGAAGCCAATAGAAGAAGGAAAGGGTTTGGTTCCTTAGGAAACAGGAGCAGAAATGGCCTAAGCCCTAACTCTCTGCCCCAAGGGCTGGCTGTTGGGATCTGACCAGCTTCCTCTAGGAGGCAGAGATGGCTGGTTATCCTCCAAAGCAGGTGTTCGCTCCTGCCTGGGAACTGCCCAGGACCGCTTTGCTTAGGGCCTTTCCCACTTGATCTAGTTGGTGCCACGTGACATGTGGACAGCCATGAAATGTGAGTGAAGTGCTATGGATCGCTCCTGGGTCAGAGTGTTTAAGAAATGGATCTGCTTTCTTCATGTTTCCTTTCCTCTGTCCTCTGACTGGAAGCAGATGTCAAAGTGGAACTAGGCTGAAAAAATCTGAGTCCCTGAAAAACCGCGTGGAAGCAAGGCTCTCATTGGCTAGACACCCTCATTGGACCCTTCGATAGATGAGACATAAGCTTTGATTGGGTCAAGCCACTGAGATCATGGGAAATTGTGGGATCTGTGACAGCAGTTGTGTTGCCCCTATTGCGCATCCAGTGGGCCTGGCACGTGGCCCCACCTCATGCTTTATCATGTAGATGGAATGAGAAAATGATTGGAGGAAGGATTTGCCCTGGCACTGGCGGGGGAAATTAAACACTCTGCTGCTGCTGCTGAGTCACTTCAGTCCTGTCCGACTCTGTGTGACCCCATAGACGGCAGCCCACCAAGCTCCGCCGTCCCTGGGATTCTCCAGGCAAAAACACTCTGGAGGTGTCCAAAGGCCAGGCCCATGCGGGCAGGCCTGGAGAATTCTGTGCTCATGGCTAGAGGCACAAGTGTAGTGGGGGTAGTGTGGGTGCTGGGCATTCATCATGGGAACGTAATATTAAATGAGGTCAATAATATAAAAGAGGTCAATATATTAAATGCAGGAAAAGTAAGTACGGAGCAAGAAGGACTAGATTTTTCAGAAGAGGCCAGTGGAACCACCCATCCATTTCTCTTGGAAACAGTTGAGTAAGCACTGGGGCTTCTTCGTAAACATGCCTTTTGCTGAGCTGGCAAAGTCAGAGGCAGAGAAAGAGGAAAGAGGCAAAAAGGACTGCTGGACTGCTCTTCCCTCACCCATCTGCTTGGTGAAGACTTACATACTCTTTAAGATTCATTTCAAACCTCACTTCCTCTGGGAAGCCTTCCCTGACCTCTTTGGTGAGGCTGCCAGCTGTGTTCCAGGCACAGCGTCCACACTGAATCACAGCTTCCATCACACTGGGTCATGATTTTGAGTTCCTGAGGACCACTTTGTTTTTGTACCTCCTGGGCCTCGTATAAGTTCCTGGTACAGGGCAGGCACCAGTATGGTGGGTAAATGAATAAATAAATGAATCATGATTAAATGAGCAGAACCCAAAGCTGAGGAACCAAAACTAAAAACCAAACTGAGGATGCCTGAGCATCTGGGTAGAGAGTCTCAGTTTTCTACCCGGGGTACCACTGAAACATCCAATGACAAATTTTTCAGGTCACATAGTTTTTATTGTTGAAGATCACTGCTGGGGTGCTGTGGACATGAACACTGCTGTTCCCAATCCCAGCCTTGATAACACATCACCAGCCCCCGCAGAACCTTCCGAGCCATGCTAGCCAATCCCAGCTGCTCTTCCAGAACAGTCTATCCCTCAAGCAGCCACCTGCCTGAGGTGGCCTGGGCTGATCTGCTTGACCCTGCTTCTGGGAGTCATAGCACCACCAGATAGGCCCAAGGGAGGCAGGAGACAGCAGGAGGACCAAGCGCCCCAGAGAAAAGGATATGGAAGATCCGGGACTTCAGCTGACTCAGAGGCCAGACTCACTGATGTCCAGCAGGAGCGGCAACTCAGATCCTTCCTAAAAGCAGTTTGGAAGCAACCTGGGGACAGAGTCAGCTTTCTCTCTGAGGCAGTTTCCATGGCAACACTGTGTCACTGAGAAGGTGAAAGATGAGGAAAGCTGAGAAGAAATTCCAAAGTTCCAGGACATCCCTGTGTACCAGAGATGCCCGTCTGCCTAGATGGTCCCAGGCTCCTGGGCCAACAGAGAAGCAGCATCCGTTCCTTCGGATACAGCCCTCAGATACAGCAGCAGCGTGGCCGTCTTGGTGATGGATTTGCTTCCCTGAGCATCTCAAAGGGCCCCTTAATCTGGTCCCTTGAGGCCAAGAGCATTCCACAGGACGCCAGGGGGACACAGCTGCCAGGAGTCCCTCAGAGTGCTTGGGGTGATTGAGTGGCTAGCTCTCTTGGCTCCTGGAATTTGGGGAGAACCTTTAAATAATACATTTATTTCCATTACTTGAATATAAAAATGAAATGAAGTTTGCCTCCAACAGCCTGTGACCGAACGAAGACAGTAAGCCCTGTGCTGAGTGGTCAGCGTGCACAGCCATGGCGCGGCCCCTCTCGGCATCCAGCGAGAGGGCTGAGAGGGGGCGGGATGCGCCTAAGGTCAACAGGAATATCTTCCCACTAGAGGTGGTCTAGTCACTCTGTGAAATCTGATACTGTCCCTTGCTGGCGGTGATGGCGGGGCCACAGGGGGCTGCCTGTTCTGGACTAGTCTCCAGTGAGGGTCAGGGAAATAAGAGTTCCTTACGTGGCCTTCCAGACCAGACCACCCCTGGGCTCGCCTCCTCCATCCGTGATGGACACTTCCGTGTCGGGGAACCCCTCACGGGGCCCAAACGGTTGTCCTCAGGTTGTCTTCAGTGATTTCCAGCCGGGGGTTTGGGAAGAGCTGACAGCTCTCCTGATTTCTGAGGACCTTGGGAGAGCAGTGACACACACATGTAAACATACACACATGCTCACACAAGTGTGTATTCACACAGGCAGCAGACAGTGAAACTGGCAGTGACGATGGTGTCTGGTGGCCTTTAGCCCGGAGGAGGTTGCAAATGGCTCGGTCCCTTTGGCCAGAGTCTTCACGGCGGACTCTGTGAGCTGGCACAGGACAGCTGCTTACGATTTCCGGAAGCGCACCTCCTTCTGAGGACGAGAAGAGAGAGAACAGTGAAGCTGGGCTGGGTGTGCACAGGGCGGGATGTGGGCTCAGAGCCTAGAGTTCAGCCCAGCTGCCACGGGGCACTGCCCCTCAGAGGAGAGGGGCAGCCAAGGGGACAAGATGGAAGCGGTTTCTTAGAGACCCGCCACCCTGGATTTCCAGAGCAGCCTTCCCCACCCCTACCTGAGCTCTCACTGCCTGGGTGGAGAAGGGAAGGGCGGGCACAGCTACAGGAAGGATGCGGGTCCAGGGGAGGCAATGGGCTGGACTGGGTCAGCAGAGGTGGGGTAGACCTCTCCTTCCCGATGCCCAGTTTCCTGGGAGACCAACCTCCTGCCAAGGAGGGGAGGCCTCCCCAACTCCATGTGTGAATTCACAACTGGCCATCGCTGGGGAGAGGAGAGGGATCCTGGGGGCCGGCCCCCACCCTGGTCCCCGCCCCTTTCCAACTGTCTGAGCTCTGTTTTGCAGGAGGAAAATGAGGGGAAGAAGTACAGGCAGCTAGGGTTGGCTAACATTTGACACCTGTCCTGCCCTCTCCTGGCAACTTCTGAACACCCCCAAAGGCAGGGGGTGTGGAGACCTGGCTGAGACCCTGGGGGAAGACCAGGCTTGCTTCCAGGCACCCCACCTTTGGGGGTCCCCGCCTGCCAGGAGCACGCCCTCAGCAGGGCTCTCACCTCCATCTTGCTGTATATCCAGGGCAGCACTTCGGTCACCTTGGTGACACGCCGGGTTTGTTCCTCTGGCCGCAGCCCGTGCCCCAGCTGGTGACTCCTGCCAGGTACCAGCGGCCGTTCTGCTCGCAGACCAGAGGCCCCCCGCTGTCTCCCTGCGAGGGAGCACGCACATCAGCAAGGTGGGAAAGGTGGCCCTTGAGCAGGAAACAGTGGGCACCCGACTTTCTCTCTGACTACAGCACCCCAACCCTCCTCCCTTCCCTCTGGGTCCCAGGACCTGAGCCCCATGCAGAAGCAAGCCCACCTGGCAGGAGTCTCTGCCTCCTCGCAGGTCCCCCGCGCACATCATCCTCGGGGTAAGGTAGCTGTCGTAGACCAAGTAGTCATTGCACTTCTTGAAATCAATGAGGTTGACCTGCACCTCCCGGAGAAAAGGGGAAGTCCTCTCTTCAGTGCAGTGGGGTGGAGGAGAGAGAGGGCGGGAAGGGAGTGAGACTCCGGGCGGCTCTGAGGCCTTCCAGCTGCCCAACCCAGGCCCCAGACTGGCAACCTTCCAGGCGTGGAGGGCACCATTCCCATGGTGGGCCACCCAGGTTACACATACAGCCTCACATCAGACACAAATCACCACACAGAACAGAGACAAACATGCAGAGGCAAACACACAAGCCTATCAGGCTGCCTGCCATGCGCATAATGCTTTCCTGTATTCAAAACAGAAAAGATAGAATGGAAAACCCGAAAGAACTTTTCAGTCAACACAATAGATCACTTCATTTGCCTTTGGTAAGGATGTGCTTTAAGGAGAGCAGGTGTGATGAACCCACTTACAGAAGGAGAAATTTGGGCCTGAAGAAGGACTTGCCCACAGTCACAGGTGGCACTAGTGGTGAAGAACCCATCTGCCAATGCAGGAGGCATAAGAGACACAGGTTTGATCCTGGGTTGGGAAGATCCCCTGGAGGAGCACATGGCTACCCACTCCAGTACTCTTGCCTGGAGAATCCCATGGATGGAGGAGCCTGGTGGGCTACAGTCCATGGGGTTGCAGAGAGTCAGACACGACTGAAGCGACTGAGCAGCCATGCACAGTCACCCGGGTAGTCAGTTAGAGAGCTAAGGTCAGAACAAGGCTGCTCCAGCCAGTCACTTCATCCCATGGGCAAGGTCTTGACACCTGCAGTGGCCAGTCTCACGAGTCTCACGGCAAGGCCAGCTGACTGCTGTGCTTTCCTGCCCAGCATCCACAATCCAACAGAACTGACACCAGATAAGGCCGCCCAGTGATCACGATGAAGTGAGGGAAGACCAAACCACTTTCTAACCTTGTTTCAGCCCAGACGAAAACAAAGTAGGCCACATCACAACAGGACCAAAGGGCCCCCTCTTCCAGCCAGAATGAGTGGCTGCTGCTTCTTCATTTCATCAACTATAGCTTTAGGCTCAGTCTGTTGACTCTTTCTAGATGAGGTTATCTGTGGAGTCCTATCCCAAGATCACAGGTGTAAGGCTTTGCACCAAGGCCACAGACATGGAGCCCAGAACCAAGGCCACCTCCATAACTGATTAAGTCCCGTTGTAACCATTGCCAAAAGCACCCACCTCGATCATCACCAGCAGGCTTCCAGATCCCAAATTAGGCAAAAATGCCCAACCTGGTGCTCACCCTATAGCACACTTGCATGCATGCCATCACTTCAGTCATGCCCAACTCTTTGCAATCCTATGGGCTATAGCCTACCAGGCTCCTCTGTCCATGCAAGAATTCCCAACAAGAATACTGGAGTGGGTTGCCATGCCATCCTCCAGGGGATGTTCCCAACCCAGGGATTGAACCTGTGTGTGCTGCATTGCTAGAAGACTCTTTACCACTGAACCACCAGGGAAGCCGGGCTTTGATGTATATGCAGGTGTATATATACACACATTCACATCCAGGCCCATGAATCTATATATCCAAACCCTCATCTAGGTAGACACTCATCTCTATACCCCTACATATCACCCCATACACAGAAGCACATGTATAATTTTTCTGATAAGCAACCTGAGGTGACCTCTAAAAATGGTTCACTATTCACTTGATCCAGAAAATGCCACAAAATTGTGCAAATCAAGAGGTTCGAATCTTCATGTTCACTCGAAGAACACTAATGAAACTGCCCAGGCCATTAAGGGCATGTGTATCTGAAAAGCCACCAAGTATCTGAAGGGTGTCACTTTAAAGAATCAGCGTGTTCCATTCTGTCGTCACAATAATGGAGCTGATACGTGTGCTCAGGTCAAACAGTGGGGCTGGAAAGAATCAGTGGCCCAAGAAGAGCGCTGAGTTTTTACGGCATGTGCTCAAAAAAATAGAGAGTAATGCAGTTGGACTGTGAAGAAGGCTGAGCACTGAAGAATTGAAGCTTTTGAACTGTGGTGTTGGAGAAGACTCTTGAGAGTCCCTTGGACTGCAAGATCTAACCAGTCCATTCTGAAGGAGATCAACCCTGGGATTTCTTTGAAAGGAATGATGCTGAAGCTGAAACTCCAGTACTTTGGCCACCTCATGAGAAGAGTTGACTCATTGGAAGACTCTGATGCTGGGAGGGATTGGGGGCAGGAGGAGAAGGGGACGACAGAGGATGAGATGGCTGGATGTCATCATGGACTCGATGGACGTGAGTCTGAGTGAACTCTGGGAGATGGTGATGAACAAGGAGGCCTGGAGTGCTGCGATTCATGGGGTTGCAGAGTCGGACACGACTGAGCGACTGAACTGAACTGAATGCTGAACTTAAGGGCTTAGATACAGATTCTCTGGTCATTGACCAGACCCAAGTGAGCAAAGCCCTCAAGATGGAGTACAAGACTTACAGAGCTCATGGTCAAATCAACCCATACGCGAGCTCTCCCTGCCACATGGAGATGATCCTTACTAAAAAAGGACAGATTTTCCTAAACCAGAAGTGGAGGTTGCACAGGAGAAAAAGATACCCCAGAAGATACTGAAGAAACAAAACTTATGGCCTGAAAATAAATGCCACAAAAAAATACAAGTAAAAGAAAAAAGAAAAGAAAAACATGTATACAGTCAAACACATACATACACACACACACAGTCTAGCATCTGCCTCTCACCATCTGTCTCCTTGGTCTTGCCAAAGCCTGTGATCCAGCAGATCTCATTGAGGCCGAAGGTCTGTCCGTGCATGGGGAGGCAGGCAGGGTGGACATGAGCTGTGACAAGACCTCAAGACATCAGTGAAGGGAAGAGGCTGGAGGTTTGGGAGGGGTGTGTGGAGTGACAGACAGGAGTACCAACATCCTAGGACATCCTCCTTCCCCTAGAGTGCTCCTGAATCTTTCAAGGCCTTCAACTGACCAGGCAAGAAGTTCAGTCACTTTATCTTGACCCTCCAGCCTTGAGCGTACTCTCAGAGTCCCCCAGACATTCTGATTTTTCAGTGGGTGCCACGTGGGCATATGCATGTGCCTTGGAGCTTCACTGTGCCAAGCTGATACTGGGTGGCTGAGAGTGTCTCCACTCCAAGAGCAGCTGTCCTCGCTGAGTCTCTTCCACATCTGTCCCCCAGACAAGATGCAGCACTGGCTAAATGCCAGGTATTATTGCCATGATGTGTCAGTGGTGGGTCCTGCTTGTTCCGGACAGGGTACCCCTGGTTAGCCAGGGCCTGAAACTCTCCCTCCAGGGTGAGACAACCTCTCCAAGTGAGAAGAGCAAATCCCTAGAGGCACAGCCCACGAAACTGCTGCTTACTTGCTCCTGCACTCAGAATCGTACAGAAGGTGCTACCGTGCATCAGTTGATAAGTTCCCTCTGAGGACTAGCGTTCCCCTGTGGATTAGAGTATCGACCAGTTTACAAGAGGGAAAGAGTTGACAGAAAGGATATTTGCTGTTGCTTAGTCGCTTAGTCTGACTCTTTTGCCACACTATGGACTGTGGCCCAGCAGGCTCCTCTGTCCAAGGGATTTCCCAAACAAGACTGCTGGAGTGGGTTGCCGTTTTCTTCTCCAGGGCATTTGCATGACCCAGGGATCAAAGTCTCATGATCCTAAGTCTCCTGCATTACAGGCAGATTCTTTACCCCTGAGCCACTGGGGAGGCCCTAAAGAGGATATTTGCAGTGTTCATAACTGTGATGCACGCTGCAGATTCCTGTACCTAGAATTGTGCCTGATACATATAAAGTGCTCCTAGGAAGGAAAAGGAGGGGAGGAGGAAGGGAGGGAAGGGGACAGACAGGGAGAGAGGGAGGATAAATATAAAATTTTTTTCCTATAAATTGGGAGTCTAACACATTTATCTGCTACAGTGTAAACAAACAAAAAATAAATGAAGGCATGGCACTAATTAACAACCAGAACCACAAAATATGACTTAAAATAGTCTATGCCTCTGAAAGCATTCCTCCTAAGATCAGGAACAAGACAAGGGTGTCCACTTTCCCCAAAATTATTCAACATAGCTCTGGAAGTCCTAGCTATAGCAATCAGAGAAGCAAAAGAAATAAAAGGCATCCAGATCAGAAAAGAAGAAGTAAATCTCTCACTGTTTGCAGATGACATGATACTATACATAGAAAACCCTAAAGACAGTAACATAAAATTACTTGAGCTAATCAGTGAATTTAGCAAAGTTGCAGGATATAAAATCAATACACAGAAATCACTTGCATTTCTATATACTAACAATAAAAAATCAGAAATAGAAATTAAGAAGTCAATCCCATTCACCATTGCAACAAAGAGAATTAAATATTTAGGAATAAATTTACCTAAGGAGATGAAAGAACTGTACACAGAAACTTATGAGACACTGATGAAAGAAATCAAAGATGACATAAACAGATGGAGAGATATTCCATCTTCCTGAGTAGGAAGAATCAATATTGTGAAAATGACTATACTATCAAATGCATTCTATAGATTCAATGCAATCCCTGTCAAATTACCAATGACATTTTTCATAGAACTAAAACAAAAAATTTCATAATTCTATGGAAACACAAAAAACCCTGGATAGCCAAAGCAGTCTTGAGAAAGAAGAAAAAGAAAGAAAGAAGAATGGAGCTGGAGGAATCAAGCTTCCTGACTTCAGATTATACTACAAAGCTACAGTCATCAAGACAATACAGTACTGGCACTAAAACAGAAATATAGACCAATGGTACAAGATAGAAAGCCAAGAAATAAACCCATGCACCTATGGGTACCTTATTTTTGACAACGCAGGCAAGACTCTACAATGCGGCAAAGACAGCCTCTTCAGTAAATGGTGCTGGAAAAACTGGACAGCTACATGTAAAAGAAGGAAATTAGACCACTTCCTAATACCATGCTGCTAAGTCACTTCAGTCGTGTCCGACTCTGTGCGACCCCATAGACGGCAGCCCACCAGGCTCCCCCGTCCCTGGGATTCTCTAGGCAAGAACACTGGAGTGGGTTGCCATTTCCTTCTCCAATGCATGAAAGTGAAAAGTGAAAGTGAAGTCGCTCAGTCGTGTCCAACTCTTAACGACCCCATGGACTGCAGCCCACCAGGCTCCTCTGTCCATTGGATTTTCCAGGCAAGAGCACTGGGGTGGGGTGCCATAAAGACCTAAATGTAAGACCAGAACTATAAACCTCTTAAAGGACAACAGGCAGAACACTCAATGACATAAATCAAAGCAAGATACTCTATGACCCATCTCCTCAAGTAATGGAAATAAAAACACAAGTGGGACCTGATTAAAAAGCTTTTGCACAGCAAAGGAAACTATATGCAAGGTGAAAAGACAACCCTCAGAATGCAAGAAAATAATAGCAAATTAAACAACTGACAAGGGTTAATTTCCAAAATATACAAGCAGCTCATATAACTCAATACCAGAAAAACAAACATTTCTCCAAAGAAAACATACAAATGGCTAACAAACACATGAAAAGATGTTCAACACTGCTCATTATTAGGGAAATGCAAATCAAGACAATGAGATATCACATCATACTAGTCACAATGGCCATCATAAAAAAGTCTACAAAGAATAAATGCTGGAGAGGATGTGGAAAAAAGGGAATGCTCTTGCACTGCTGGTGGGAATGTAAATGGATACAGCCACTATGGAAAACAGTATGGAGATTCCTTAAAAATCTAGGAATAAAACCACCAGGCTGCTGCTGCTGCTGCTAAGTCACTTCAGTCATGTCCAACCGTATGACCCAGCAATTCCACTCCTAGGCATATACCCTGAGGAAACCAAAATTGAAAAAGACACATATATCCCATTGTTCATTGCAGCACTATTTACAATAGCTAGAACATGGAAGCAACCTAGATGTCCATCAACAGATGAATGGATTAAGAAGTCGTGGTACATATACGCAATGGGATATTACTCAACCACAAAAAGGAATGACTTTGAGTCAGTTCTAACGAGATGGATGAACTTAGAACCTATTATACGGAGTGGAGTCCGAAAGAGAAAGATAAATATCATATTCTAATGCATATATATGGAATCTAGAAAAATGGTACTGAAGAATTTACTTGCAGGGCAGCAATGGAGAAACAGACATAGAGAGTAGACTTATGGACCTGGGGAGAGGGGAGTAGAGGGTGGGATGTATAGAGAGAGTAACATGGAAACTTACATTACCATATGTAAAATAGATAGCCAATGGGAATTTTCTGTATGGCTCAGGAAACTCAAACAGGGGCTCTGTATCAACCTAGAGGGGTGGGATGGGGCAGGAGACGGAAGGGCAGTTCAAAAGGAAGGGGATATATGTATACCTATAGCTGATTCACATTGAGGTTTGGCGGAAATCAACAAAATTCTGTAAAGCAATTATCCTTTAATAAAAAAATAAATTAATTTTTAAAAATAAACAGTAAGAACCTACTGTATAGCAAAAAAAAAATTATTCTATGCCTATTTTGGAGACATACAGTCTTAAAAACATGAAACACTAGTATATATCTACTTGTGTTTTTTATAGAGTAATTAGATTTATCAATGCGTTTTCACAAGCTTTCTCAGCCAGTACAGTGACTTCCAAGTGCTCAGTCTACCAGGCAGGTTAAGAAAATCTGCTCTGATTTCTAAACCAAAAATCAGGGCACATGGTCTGACCTCAGGACTACATAAATCCTAGCTGTGATTTATGATGCTACAAAGATGCTTCTTGACCAGAAGTGGGGGGCAGGGAGGGGTGGCTCTCAGAGTAAGGAAGGGACTGCTGTAGTCTGAAAAGCATATATAATGCTATAATAACTTAAATTTCATTTTACAAATCATTTAATTAGATTTGGAATTTCAGATATTAATGGAGGTTTGGGTTGATGGCAAGTGAGGTCCTGCTGCTGCTGCTGCTGCTGCTGCTAAGTCGCTTCAGTCATGTCCGACTCTGTGCGACCCCATAGACAGCAGCCCACCAGGCTCCCCCATCCCTGGGATTCTCCAGGCAAGAACACTGGAGTGGGTTGCCATTTCCTTCTCCAATGCATGAAGGTGAAAAGAGAAAGTGAAGTCGCTCAGTCATGTCTGACTCTTAGCGACCCCATGGACTGTAGCCTACCAGGCTCCTCGGTCCATGGGATTTTCCAGGCAAGAGTACTAGAGTGGGGTGCCATCGCCTTCTCCAACTGAGGTCCGGATGGTTAGCCAAATGGAGTCTGTGTTTGACAAGGTTGGGAAGGCCTGTTTTGGTCCTGCAGACTGCCTGCCCCCTTTTATGTGTGCACGAAGTGGGCAAGGCAGGGGCAGTAGGGCACCTCTCCCCTCATAGTCCCAGACTCCACAAATAAGAATGTCCGGAGTCGGGTGGGGGCTGGGGGCAGGCAGAGGGCAGAGATGGCCCCGCAGCGTGGGCGTGGCCGGAGGTGGGTGTGGCTCTGGGTTGGCCCCACCCAACCGAATCTTGTGCCGGGGATCGGACTCCTCCCCACACCACTCTGATGAGCTATCTGCTCTGACTCAGGACAAACCCCGCCTCCGCAATTAATGTGCCAGGAAAGGCCAGCTCAAAGGCCCAGAGCGCCAGAAAGGCTGGACTAACCAGAGGCGGAGCCCGGAAGCCTCTCTAGCCTGCCAAGACTGATTGGGTGCCCACATCTGTGCCACCATACCCTGCTCCCTCGATGGCCCCTGATGTCACATCACTAGCTTCTAAGCGGCTGTTTGTGCGTGCCATCAGTCTTGTTCTCTTTGCAGGAGAACTGCAGAGCCGCTAGGTAGTAGACACACTGTATTTTGATACCTGAACAAATGGGCGGGTGAACTAATGAACGAAAACTGATCTCCTGAGAATTTCGGTAGCATTTCTTTTCTGTAGCCCCATTTAGTTCTCAGGGTCTCAGCTCCAACCTTTCAGCAGTTGGCTGTTTGGTTGCATAGGTATTTTGCTTGTGTTCGCAATTTCGGTGTTGACAATTTGCCAGCACAGAGCAGCGTGGGAAGAACGTTGCCTGCGAGGCAGACCCACCTGGACCCAGTCCTGAAGCTGCTCTTTATTACTTCACGACCTCAGGAAATTATCTCTCTCTAAAGGTCTTCTCCTCAAAGGGAAAATGAAGCTAATAATAGTACCTGCTTCACAGGATCTAGTAGTGAAGAGTATATGAAATTGTAGATGTAAAACACTTACCATGGTGTCTGGCCTCTGTTAAGTGCTGGATGTACCAGTGAAACAATTCGATCTGTTTATCTTAATGAAGCCCAGAACCTAAACCCTGGCTCTGTCACCAACTTGCAATAGAAGAGGAGTCACTGGGGCAAGTTTATCTCCAACCTCCCGGTCTCAATTCTCCCAACTGTAAGATAGAGTTCCACCAAATGATCTCGAAGACTGACATCTGCCATGCTGAAGCTCTGGACCCTGGGATGGGTTTGTGGATGCTGCTAAGTGCAAAGGTTTGGCACCGAGGGGTGCTGGCTGAGAAGGGGATTCACTCACCGGACAGGGTCAGGGGCTTGGAGAGCCTCATGAGGGCGATGTCATAGTCGTCCTGGTCATCTGAGTAGTTGCTGTTGATGATGATCTGGGCGACGGAGGCTGACTCGGGCAGGTGGTGCAGGTTGTTGGTGCCACGTACACCTTCCAGCCCTCCAGGACCTTCTCCCGGGTACTGCCAAAGCCACAGAGAGCATGGGCCAGTTACCACCTGCCAGAAGTCCTGGCAACATCTGCTGCACACAAGGAGCTTCAGCCAGAGCACCAGCTTGGAGGCAGGAGGATGGATGAAATGACCTCTGGAGGGGCACTCTATCTTAGCCCAGGGGTCTAGAACAATCCTCTACTTTCAAAAAGCTGCTCTGAACTGGTGGTTCTGTACCTTACGATAGAAAATGGCAGCTTCCTTGGTGGCTCAGTGGTAAAGCCACAATACAGGAGGCACAGGTTCAATCCCTGGTCCGGGAAGATCTCACATGCTGAGGAGCAGCTAAGCCCATGTGCCATATCTGTTGAGCCTGTGCTTTAGAGCCTGGGAACCACAACTCCACGTGCCACAGCTATTGAAGCCCCAACACTGCTCTGCAACAAGAGAAGCCCATGCATCGCAACTAGAGAGTAGCCTCGGCTCACTGAAACTAGAGAAAGCCCACATGCAGCAATGAAGATCCAGTGGAGCCATAGATAATAAGCAAAAAATTTTAAATGGAAAATGGGAGGAGACGAGTAAGACTTCTGGAACCACTGGCCCCACTGTCTCCTCTGGATGCCACCAAGGGTCCAATGAAATGGATGGGACATATCTCAGTGGTAGTATTCTCAGCAGAAATGGGGCTTTCGACAGGACAAAATCACCCAGTGAAGACTCACTGCTGGGGAAGCCGGTGCCCTTGAGGCCTCATCTCCCAGCCCTTTCCTGTCCACCAACTCGAAGGACAAGCCTGGCTGGTGCCTGTCGAAAGCTGACTGCTCTGTCCTGCCCGCAGCCCCAATCCCTCAGTTCCTGGGACAGCATTCCCAATGTCTCCAGCTCCTCTCCTGTAACTTCCAGGTTTTGAAAGCAGCCACAAGCCCCAAACCTCTCTATTTCACCCTGTTCTTTAGGGTAGGCTCCCAATTCCTCCCGTCTACCTTCTCCTCTCTCTCCCCTGAAGCCAGCAATGGTATTTTCTCACTCTGCACTTGCTCACGATAAGTAACTCCAACTCACACTCCCAGGACCGAATCATGGTCCTCAGCACACATGTGCCGCCCAGTCCTTGGGACCAGGCTTATAACCAAAGTTCCCCTCCACAGAGAAAAGTCAGTCTGCCCTCAGCCCTTCCTGGCGTCCAGACCCTCAGCTGCGTCACATCACGGCGCCCTCAGGCACTTACATAAAGAAGCAATGGGCGGCGGTGAGAATCCACTGGGCATCGATCAGCGTGCCCCCACAAATGTGGGTACGGGAGAACTGCAGGCTAACTTGCCAAGGCCACTTGCTTTCTGGGGCCAGCGCCCCTCCCACGATCCGCCCGGTCATGGCCCTCAGTCCACAGTCTGGAGAGAAGCAGAAGAGGTGAACCATGAAGTCGGCTTTTCTTAGAGCTGCTACCACGCTCCTAGGCCCAGGGAAGCTCAGGCATGAGGGCACCACCCACCTACGGAGGCCGCTTTGCCCACTTAATCTGATTCGGCACAGCTGTTTCCCGCCAACACAGAGTTCCCACATGGTGGGTTAGCTTTCTGGGATCATCCAGTAGGAAGTCTGATCCTAGGAAATATCCTCTTTCCTCCCACTCATTTATTGTTCCAGTAATTCAAAAAATGCTTCCTAAGTGACCCCTGCTTTGAGTGATGTGCCAGGCATTAGGGTCACAGTGGTGAACCCCAGGGCTGCTGTCAAGAGCTTTGGAAAATACACCGAGTCTAACACAACCCTGAATTGATGAGCAATGTGATTTGGATCGTTTCAAAATGAAGGAGAAAATTCCTTCCCATGATGCCTAAGTAGTTGGTGCTCACATGGTTTCTCAGGGGGTCATTTAGTGCTGTTGGGGACCCTGTGCCCCAGGGGAACATTTCCAAACGTGTTCCAGAGTGAGTCATCCCCTGAGATCATGCACAGAGTTTTCTTTCTCTTTGAAGGAGGAGAGAGTGAAGAGCCAGCGGTGGTCTGAGGGGGCTCTGTCCATAGCACTGTGCCCACTTGCTCAGGGGGGCACCCCACCTGTTCATCATGAGGACACAGCACTCGTGGACTGGTTAATGGTTTGGGCCCTGTGGTCAGACCCAAGATTCAATACCAGCTCTTCACCTGCCATGAGCTCTGACATGCTCTCTCAATACTCTGCCCCCTGCCCAGAATCCAGGACACTTGAATGTTTAGGTTGCTGGGCTGAGCAGAGTCAGAAGGGGAAATGCTGCCCTGAGAGTGTCTATCCAGATGACTTACAGGCACCCTGGCCCTGAAACAGGCCTGCTGCTCAAGCCCCTCTTCCTGGCTCTGATCCCCAGGGTTGGCCCTCTTCCTCACAGGGACTCCATCCCTCTGTCCCCTGACTCCCACCCCACACGGGCCACAATCCAGGAGGAAGAGCATCTTCTTACGGGAACACTGTAGAGCGACATAATGCTGGGAAGGGCAATCAGACCTGCAGGAAGAGATACAAAAGTTGAGAAAAGGGCACATCAGCCACTGCCTCCAGGAAGCCTTCCAAGATTGGCTCCTGCTAAGTTCTATCCTATCCCCTTTGCACAAGAAGATGGAGATTTTTACCTTTCTCCTCCCAGTAGGACAGACCCTTCCTGTGCTTTCTCTAGAGACAGGGATGGCTTAGTGCAAACCAACCCCACCTTTCTCCCCATCTCCCAGTTTTTCTGTGGCAAGTTGCACGTACGGGCTAGGTCATGTCTTCTGAACTCATGACTTCACTGTCCCAGCATCTTTCTGCAGCTAAACATGTGGTCCAACTCTCCTCTGACATTTGCTCAACGCTCTACCAGCAATGCAGCACGTGAACCACCCAGCACAAAGCAGGAATCCAGAAGGCAGCTCATTTGCCTTCCTTCCTTCCCCACGCCTTTTTCTCTCACAGCCTGGTTTCTTCTCTCCTCTCCCCAGGGTAAACACTGCTAGCTGGTAGAGCACCCCCTAATCCTCTCCACTCAGTGGCGTTGGGACGAGAGCAGCTGCAGAGTGACAGGTGGCAAGGCCCAGCAGGGAAGAGAGAGTGATGCTCCCCAGATGGGCCTCCCTGCCCCTGACTCCCTGCACGTGGCACTCCCCCTCCCCACTGCCACCCCAGCGATGTTTCACCCCCTCCACCCCAAGTGCCCTCCCTGCAGTGGCTTTCAGTCCTAACATCAGGATGATCAGTGGCCCCACAGTTTATTCATTGTCTTTGGCAACCAGATAAATTCTTTGGGGCCCCCTGACTTCAAGGTGCTCTGTGCACCAAGCTTTGATGACTTCCAACTCAGGAGGCAGGTAGTGAACGAGAGCTGTTTCTGAGATGCTCTGGACATTCACGAAGGACTCCTGGAAGCAGCAGACAGCCACGCCCACCCCACATACGTGTAGGTGCTCTCCTGGATGGTGGAGTTAAATTCGGAGACTGAGAAACTGCTGTCAACATTCCTATTGGCCACTTTGGTTGTCCAGTAAGCACTGCAAGGGAGGAGAGGGCAGAGGAATGAACCACCTTGAGAAAGCGCCCACCCCTGGTCCCCGGGCCCGCATGAGAGTCCCAGCTAGCCCGGCTGCAGAGACCAGAGGCAGTTAAAATCCAATGATCTCAGACCCCACCTACATATTCCACTACTCCCCCCACTCGCCTTACACACTGGCCCAGTAGTTTTGAAAATATGGTCCCATCTCAGGGATCAATGTTAGCACTGCCTGGGAATTTGTTACAAATGCAAATCTCAGACCTGCTGAATCAACAGTTTTGGTTCTGCATTTTAACAGGCTCTCCAGGTGATCCCGCTGTACTCTGGAGTTTGAGAACAAACAGGAACTGAGCCCTTTCCTATCCGGAC